>CM070611.1:26004827-26182947 GCA_036346395.1 Hsuehochloa calcarea | reverse complement strand
TTAGCTAATGCTCAGACTCAATGCATTTTGCACGGAGAAGTTCCATCTGATCCGGCCAGCGAAGTGAAGCTTTAGATGGGTGCAAGAATATCCTGATGTATTTCCCGAGGAATTACCCAAAGATGCCACCAGATAGGGAATATTATGTTCTTAATTGACTTAGTCCTGTGGATCTGCACTCATATAAAGAGACCCTATAGATATGCCTCAAGCAACAAGTTTGCATAATTAAAGGAGCATATTGAAGATTTGCGAGAGCAAGGGCTATATACAACCTAGTTCATGACCTTAGGGAGCACCAAGATTTTATTTGTTAAGAAGAAAGACAATAGTATGAGAATGTGTGTGGATTACGTATCAACTCAACGCAGCTACAATCAAAAATAAATATCCTTGTGCCTAATATTGATGATCCGCTTGATCACCGAAGGAGCAAGTGTTTCTCCAAGATTGATTTGAGATCAAAGCTATCATCACCAAGATCGTGCCAGAGGATATTCCAAAGACTACCTTCACAACAAGATATGGATTGTATGAGTCCATAATAATGTTATTTGGTTTGACAACGCCCAAATTATTTTATGAATATGATGAACAAAGTGTTCATGGAATTTTTGATAAGTTCGTGGTTGTTTTCATCGATGACATTATCATCTACTCAAAAGATGAAGGAGAGTATGAGAAGCATCTTAGGGATAATTTTGAAAAAGCGAGAGGTTATCAGCCTTTATGCCAAATTCAAAGAAGAGTGAATTTTGGCTAAGTCATGTGGCTTTCCTAGACATGTTGTGTCGCAGGAGGAGTTGCCGTAGGCTTAGCTAAGGTTGAAGCCATAATGGATTGGAAGCAACCCAAGTCCCACAAAGATATGATAAGTTTTTTTCGGTTTAGCCGGTTATTACCGTGAGATTCATTGAAGGTTTCTCCAAAACCGCTAGACCTATGACTCCGCCGTCAAGAAGGAGAAGAAGTTTGAATGGACAAATACTTCTAGAGCAAAGTTTTCGTGATAAAGAAAAAGGCTAGTTTTTGCACTCGTATTGGTTTTCATGTACATCCATTAGACATTGAAGTTTTTGGTGACGCCCCCGCGTGGCCTTTGGATGTGCCGATAAGAAGGTAAAGTTGTAGCCTATGCATCTCGTTAGTTGAGGCCTCATGAAGGAAACTACCCGACTCATGATTCTGAGCTAGCAAAGAATTGTGCATGCTTTGAAGATCCGACTATTATTATCTTATTAGTAACCAATCGTGAGATTTTCACGGATCACAAAAGCTTGAAGTATATCTTCACCCAGCTAGAGCTCAACCTCGCATAAAAGAGATGGTTGAAAATGATAAAGGATTATGACCTGGAATCCATTACCATCCGTGCAAAGCAAACATAGTGGTGTATGCCCCGAATAGAAAAGGGTATTGCAATACTATGTTGGTTTAGAAAATGAGTCAAAGTTGTATGAAGAATTGAAGCATTTGAACTTGAAAATTGTCACTGTGGTCGTGTAAACACTCTAGAAATTCAACCAACCATTCAGTAGACAGATTAGGGAAAAACAAAAGGAAGATGCAGATATCAAAGAAATCAAGAAGAACATGAGAAGTGGCAAAGCTCTAGTATTTTCAAGATAAGCAAGGTAACGCTTGGTTTGAAACTATATTTGTGTACCGATCATCGTGAAATAAAGCAATTGATTCTAAAAGAAACTCGTGAATCACCATACTTATCCATCTCGAAGTACCAAGATGTACAAGCATCCTAAATAAAAGTATCAAGCGGGTTAGCATGAAATGAGAGATAGCTGAATTTGTTGCACGCTGTGATGCTTACCAAAGAGTCAAGCCGTAACATCAAAGACCGGCCGTTTGTTACACCTTTGCCAATCAATGGAAGTAGGAAGAGGTTGGTATGGACTTTATCACCGGCCTAGGACCCAACTGGATGTGATTCTATTTGGGTGGTGATTGACCGCTTAGTTAAAGTGACATATTTCATTTCACCAAGACCACCCACGTAAGCTGCAAATTACTGTAGTTGTACATGGCCAGATCGTCGCTTTCATGGAGTACCCAAAAGATAGTGTCTAATGTGAGGTTCACAGCCATGTTAAGATTTTAGAAGAGTCTACATAAAGCATTGGGGACCAAACTTAACTTCGTACAACATACCATCCTCAAACATATGGCTAGACAAAACGTAAATCGATACTAGAAGACATGCTTCGAGCTCCCGCTTACTTGCAATTTTCTTACAACAACAAATTGCCAAGCAGCTTGCATATCTCTCCATTTGAAGCATTGTACGGCAGAAATATAGTACTCTCTCCTTTGGGATCAAGTGAGAACATCGCTCTTGGACCCAATTAATAAAGGAAGTTGAAAGTAAAGTGAAAGGAATAAAAGAACGCCTAAAAATTGCTTATACCCAATGTAAGAGCTATGCGTATAATTGTCGAGAGAATTGTCTTTGAGATAAGAGATTTGCTTATCTTAGAGTAACTTCACTCTGAGAAGTAAGAAGATTTCTGTAAAGGAAATTAAGGTCGACTCTTGATTCATTGGACCATATTTAGCAAGAAGAGGTGAAGTTGCTTACTAGTTAGAACTACCCAGCATCCTTCTCTCACTCATGATGTCTTCCATGTCTCTCACTTGAAGAAATATCTTCGACTTCCAATGTAACAAACAACGCTGAGAGCATTGATCTTCAAGAGGATCAAACCTATACGAGCAACCAACCAAGATTCTCAACGTTGTTGAACATATCACCTAGAGCAAAGTCATCCGCTCGTAAGGTCCAATGGAGTAACCATTAAGAAGAAGAAGGCACTGGAGCAAGAAGATCCGAAGCCGTGTATCCCCACCTTTTTATAGCCAAGTCCAAATTTGGGGTCAAGATTCCTTTAAAAGGGTAGGTTTGTAATAGCCCAAATTTCTTTTTCCATTTGAAAATAAAATTTAATTATTTTCGAATTTTTGAAATTTTAAAAGCTTCCCCTAATTATTTTAAAGGTAAAATAAACTATTTGCAAAACATAATTACCAATTATGAGTTGAAATATTTAATTTAAGTCCAAAATAACTCATGGAATTTCTGTGAATTTTTAAATATTTTTGGACTTTATTTACTATTTTCTAAAGCCTAAATAAATTAACTAAATTATTTTAAATCGCTAACCTTTTAAGAAAATATGGAAAATGCGATTTTGGGCCAATCTTTCCCAAATTTCACCTTTTCTTCCACGATTTATCGCTTTCACGCCACACCTTTCTCTCTCTCTCTACTCACCCGCCCACCCCACCTCGCCATCTTCAACCACATCTTCGTCTTCCTCTTATCGAAACAGAGTGCCGCCTGGTCCGGTCAATTAAACTGCATTGATGCGTCCGTTTCCACTCGAGATCGTGTCCAATTATTACCACGATCACCTTCCACTCACCGCCGCACTAATCGACCGCCTTCATCCTTTACTCGCATTTCCTTCGCATCACATTGGTTGTTAACGCCACGCACGCTCCCATCGCTCCGCCTATGCCCTTGCCCAATAAAAGGGGCACGACCTTCATTTAACCCCTCACCCATTCCCGCAACCACGCACCACCACGATTGTCTTTATCGTCAAATCGAAGCCCAAAGCTATTCCACCGCTTGGTAGCACCGCCAATTGTGCCGCCGTGCAGCCGATCTCTCGGTGTCGCCATCTATACCAGAGCTTTGTCGCATCGTGTTCTACGTCACACACACTTCTTCTTTGTTGGAGGAACATCTTGAGCACTTCACCGCAAGAACCCATACCCCACACCGCTAAACCTTCTCGCCACGGCCACTCCATTGTGCTAGCGCGCCATAAGGTATCCCTTAAGGTTCGTGTCATCCCCTTTTTGCGCTCCTTCGCATAGCTCACCATTGCGCGTGAGCGCCGACAAGCTTGTAGTCGAGCATCACCGCTGCCGTCGAAGATAGTCGTAGCCTTCCTTCGACTAGATATTCGTAGCCTTTAAATCGACTAGGCGATCGTAGCCTTTCGTCGACTAGATAGTCGTAGCTTTTCTTTCGACTAGTGCAGTCAAAACCTTTCTTTGACAAGTGTTGCAGAAACCTTCCTTTGGCTAGTCTTGTTGAAACCTTCCTCACCCATATAGTCAGAATCGCTCGACTACTCAAAGATGAACGAAGATCGAAGTTGAATAATACTCAAAAGATGGACAATACACAAAGATGAACAGTACTTGGAGGTGAACAGTACTCGGAAGATGGACAGTACTCGAAGGTGAACATTACTTGGAAGATGCACATTACTCGAAAGATAAATAGTACTCGACGATGAACAATACTTGGAAGGTGCACCGTACTTAGAAGATGGACAATACTCAAAATTCTATATGTTCTTGTGATATCCAAACTTCTGGATGTTCGTTCTCCTTCACACGAACTCCAAATCCGTCGATTATTTTTCCTAAATTCATATAAATTCAATATCTACCTTCCAGAACTAAAATTAATTAATTTGGATTTTATTTGTATTTGTATTTGTTTGTTCTTATTGTATTTTCAGGTATAGATTTCGATGACTCTAGGGAATTTGAATTAGGAGAGGAAGAGTCCTTCGAGCAAGGCAAGCTATACCTTTGACCATGTTGACCCTATTATTTTTAATTTTTTTAATTCTATTTTAAATTATTATTGCATGCATATTTCTATTCAGTTATTTTAAATTCTTGTTTTAAAGTTCTAGTTATACTATTTCATTTGTATGGCCAATATTGATGTTTGAACAGATTTTGTCGTCATGGTTAAAATAAAATTTAAAAATGATATGCTTAGACGATGCTTAGACCAAAATCTTGAATTTGGGGATTTAGCCAAAATTATTCAAATTTGATTCAAATTGTGTCTATGGTATTGTCTTACCTAGAAATTTTATAAAATGATTTTACTTGCAAAATAAATCGAATGGATTAGAATTGGGCAAAATAGATGATTGGTATGGTGCAAGTCAATGCACAAGATAGATCTATTTTCATGATCGAGTCCAGGTTATGGAATGTTGCCTAGGTTGGTTAAGGACCGGTCCTCAAGCCACATCTTGGTAAGCTCCACCATACTACCACATGTCCCGTGGGAAGGACTAGGCTAAATAATTGTAATACCTCATTGTTGTTTATGCCATGTTGATGTGTGGGTGTCGGTTAGACAAGAGTCCCACTTTGGCGCAAGAGGGGCTTCCATGGTGGTTAACTCAATGGAGGTGAAACCTTAGCGGGCATAATAACCTTGGAGTAGAGCATTGTAAAGATCTTGACGTTCTCTAGATCGCTTGCCTAAGGTAGTGAGCGAGTGGTATCGACGGATGCCAAACAAACTAGAGAGTTTATGTTGTATGGGTAAAATTTGTACAACCTCTGAGGAATGTAAAACTATTTGAATAGTCATGTCCATAGTCATGGACATGCTAAGCAAAGTCACTCCAAGTTAGAATTTGGTTTTGATTTTAAAATGATTTGGCAAATATTTTTGGGATGGTTAATCCTTGTAGTAAAATTGGGTGGTTAGCCATGTGGTAGGAGGGTATCCTTCACCTTTCTTGATTGGAGGTTATCCTCTATGGAATTCCAAACTTAAAAATCTGATTTTAGTTATGGATTAAAGAATTGCCTTGAACTTAGTAAAAGTATTTAAACATGAAAATATAGTTTTGTACAAAATAACCATACACCCTTTCCCTTTGACATTATGCAGTATGCATTATATTATGTTAGTTGGGTGTAACTTGCAAGCACGGCTGTTGTGCTCACTCTTGCAGAATAAAATTTATTCAGGTGAAGATTATTATCAAGACGGTGACGATCAGACGACTAGGCTACACCCTGCATTTATTGCCTATGGTAAATCGTGCGGCCTACCCATTTACTTTGCTTCCGTTGTTTCTTTATATTTGGCCTTGTTCCCAATTTTGTAATAAACTCTGATTATCAATTAATAAATATGTGATATGATTTTACTATCACTTTTATTTGACTGTGTACACTAGCTATTCCTGCACTAGTGTATGAAACACAGAGAATAAGGGATCCTTCGTTCCCGAGTTCAACAACCAGCAGTAGAGTTAACCAACTGATCAATACGAGGAAGAAGAAAATAATCTTTTGGACAAGCTTTATTGAGAGCAGCAAAGTATACACACATAAACCACTTACCATTAGACTTTCTAACCATTATAGGGTTAGCCAACCACTCTGGGTGGTCGACTTCTTATAAAACCTACTTTAAGTAGCTTGCCCAATTCTAATCGATAGCATCTCATCGATTAGGTCCAAATCTGTAATATTTATTTTACGAGTTTCTTGTCGGTAGTAGAGCTAGCCTATGCTCAATCACTTCCCTAGGGACTCCGGGCATGTCCGATGCTTGCCACACGAAGACATCTACATTAGCTTGGAGTAAGGTGACGAGCGTGCCTTCCTATTTATGGTCGGAGTTAACCCCAATTTGAACTGTCTTTGAAGGATCCTCTGGGTTCAACGGAACTTCTTTAACTTGATCATTACGCTTTGGTGCATCTTTAGTCTTCATTCGTTTGGTAGAAGGATGACCCTTGTTTACTTCTCGAGTTGGTATCTGACCAACCACCTCTAGGGATTTTTGGTCGCATGCAAGCACCATGTTTTTATCACAGCAGACTGTGATTACTCCTTTGGGACCTATCATCTTAAGATATTGATAACCATAATGAGCAACCATTAGGAATCGTGCTAAAGTTGGTCATTCGAGTATGGCATTGTATGCCGTATCGAAATCGACTACATTAAAAGAGATTTTGTTGTCATGAAGTTATTTGGGGAACCAAACGTCATAGGAAGAAAAACTTGACCAATGGGTTTGGCCGAAGACCCTGGTACGATCCCATGAAATGAGTATCGTACATGTTTTACCTTTGTCCTGGGTACTTGCATATCATGTAGGGCACTTGTAAACAATATGTTTAATGAACTCGCACCATCAACTAACGCACTATTTACTCGACAGTTGTTGATGGTCAGCTCGACCACGATTGAAAACTGACCTGGTCGAGCGGAAGGGATCGGACAATCACCCTTCTCGAAAGATATGGTGACCTGTGACCACTTTTGTAATTTATTAACAAGGGGAGGGTCAATGGATTTTACCTCACGCCGACAACCTTGAGCTATCATTTTGACTCAGATGTCAAGATCCTCCATAGATGTGATCGATGGTGTGCTTTGGATCCTGAAATGGCATCTCCTCATTATCGTCTAACTACTTTTGACCACTTGTTTTCCCTACCTCCTCGAGCGTAGGAAGGGTTCCTTTACTGGTGTAGTAATCCTCGAGCTTTCGTTGGAAAACTCGGCAGTTGCGAAGGTTGTGTCCTTTCTTTTTATGGAAAGGACACCACCTAGGCTTGTCATTCTTCCGTTCAGGGTGTTTTCCCTTTCCCCGGTCGGAGTATGGTTTGGAACCTTGTGGCTCTTTATCGCTTATGGCTAAGACTTTCTTGGAGCTATTGACTTGAGGCTTTTGGCCTTTGTTTTTCCGTTTGGACTTCTTTCCCTTTTTATCCATCTTCTTGCTACTTTCACCTGCTTCTTGAGTATCTTTATCATGTCGATCGATGTTTGGGCTTAATATACTCACATCATCTTTTGAGGCCCATTTAGGACGGAAGAATTTCGAAAATTTTATAACAAATAATTCAACTCCGACAGAATGTATGTAAATTTGTGCTGTTACGTGCATGCCGATATACAATACTCCTACCCTATGAAAGTGTTAATGATACTCCCTCTTAAAGAATATATAACTTCTTTATATACATACAACAAGCTATCCTAATTTAACTACTAATACATAAAAACAATTTAGATTGGTCATTTGGTGATATAATATTTATAATGTTTTTTACAAAACATATGTCACCGAAAATTCATAGTTAAAGTTACATATCGAGTGCATCATTGTCTAAATTGACATTGAACACTTTGGAGTATTCTATTATGACAAGGTCCAAATTTCACTGCACCGTCTCCTAGGTATAACCTAGACCGAATTATCCACGTCCCCAAGGTCGTTGGTCCAACCATTGTTTCTTCTTGCGCCCCATGGCCCACACTCAGAGTTGGGACTTAGATCATAATTTTTGGGCAGACGAAGCCCACGACACGCCTAAGCAAGGCACTGCAACACGTCACTACTATAAAATAGACAATAGTAGCGCCTCATCACGACGGTTCCTTACCGTGCGTGATAAATGTAGGACCGGAAGGCGACTAAGGGGGTGAATAGGCGCTTTCAAAACTTTTCGCCTAAATCAAAACCAACACGAACTTTACTTCTTTAACTATGAAAGCTAAGAAGATCAAGAAGCACACAACGGAAGCCTTGTGTTGGATTTGATAAACCCTCAACCACACGACACAACCAGAGAAAAGAACTCATCGTTCCTCATCGGGATTGGCGGTCGGACGGCTACACACGAAGCGGACCGACGGTCAACCAAATGGTCCGACCGACAACTAACTAGCGGTCCGACCGGTGATTCGCGGTTCGACCGCTAAGCCAGTGGTCTGAATACACCGGCGGTCGATCGTTGAAAGTCCTATCGGACGGTAGAGTCCAGAATCAAAACTCCACACCAAAACCAAAACGAAATTTGATCCAACTTTTGTTTCAACCAATAAAACTTGACCAAATTTCGAGCACACCTCCTAATGATATTAGAGACCTATTTCTAGCGACGATCCGCCGATCCACTTGCAGAATCGATCTCTCGAGATTTTACCAAAGAAGTGCACAAACCCTAGAAATATGAAAATCTTGATTCAAGACTTGCTTGTGGGGGTTGATGATCTAGATGACTCTAGGAGTAATCCCACACATCAAAGCAAGATAAAGTAGGTCAAGAGACCAAGCATGAACCTTTGAATCAAGGAAGCACCAAAATCATCCAAAAGGAGAAGAACACAAAAGGAGCAAACGATCTTTCAAATGAGCATCACAAGATTGTTCGACACACAAGATGCTTACAAAGCCTCTCCAACAAGGAGAGCAAGAGCTCAACAAGGAGCACACTCCAAACCCTAGTTCTCCTCTCCTCTCCTCCAAACCCTAGAAAAGGAAGAAGGGGCTAAAATGAATGCTTGACTTAGTTTTCCATCTCCCCTTCCTATTTATACTAGAGAGCTAGGGTTTCTTTGGGGTCACTTACACATGGGACCCACACACAAATAACTCTTGAAGCAATCGCCGCTTCACCACGTGTAGGTTGATGGCGGTTCTCATCGCGCCGCCAAGCCTCTCTTGTCCGAATCCCATCGGAACCTCCTGCAGACTCGTGATCGATATCCGCACCGCCGATCCAACCAAACCGCATCGAACCACCCGCTCGATCCATCTTGTCCATTCTCGCACCATGCTTGTGTCACACGACTCACCCAGATCCTCGATCGCTCGACCTCGGCTCCAAGCGTAGTCCCGATCCACTCACCGCTGACGCCGTTGACTGCGCAAGCCACCGCGACAAAGAATAGACAAACAAACCGCTTCCGAACAAGTTCTTCACAACTTGACCCACGTTAGTTCCGCAATGCAATATACACCAATAAAGCATTGAAGTTCATATGATAACACAATCAAAACCAACTCAATGCAACACTTGGCTAACCTTCAGTTATTGTCGGTCCGACCTACTTCAGGGCGGGTCCGACCGATTCATGTTGGCCGGACGCTTCCCACAACGGCGGTCGGACCGGTCCAAAGGACTTAGCCAAATTTTCAACTCAAAATTCAAACCTTCTCGAATTTTCAAACGAATAGAACTTTTGATTGGGAGCTCCAAAAATGATGGGACCACATCCAAGACTCTCACTTGCCTACACAACCTATTTTTGATTTGCCCCAAAATCCAACTTTAGGTCATG
This sequence comes from Hsuehochloa calcarea, assembly GCA_036346395.1. Classification (NCBI taxonomy): domain Eukaryota; kingdom Viridiplantae; phylum Streptophyta; class Magnoliopsida; order Poales; family Poaceae; genus Hsuehochloa; species Hsuehochloa calcarea. The sequence goes on along the minus strand of CM070611.1, from coordinate 26,173,011 downwards.
CCGGTCCGACCGCCACCATCGATCCGGACAGTTACATCGCGGCGATCGGATCATGAACGCCGCGATCCACATCTCGTGGTCCGACAAAGATGAAGCAAACCCAAAACGCGATATTTTGCAAACCAACAACGCCATTGCCAATTGACTCATCATCCCGAGATCGCACATATCCTCACGATATCCACAATCTCCCTTGATGAACACATTGGCAATTTTCAAGAAAATGTGGTTTTTCGAAATGAAAAGTAAAAATTCGCCGTTTTCGCATAAAGGCACAACTTGGTCCATAAGCAAGAAAAAGCTTAGGAACCGACCAAGCTGGCTTCAGAATAGTATAGGCAAGTGAGATAAGGTAATGAAAGCACCAAAGGATTCAATTTCTAGAAAGTAGCCAAAAATCTCACTTAGGTCCAAATGAAAGGCAATTTTTCTATTTGACCTTTGATCATTGTGAGTATTTTTCAATTGCAAATGAAATCAGGAAAAGGCAAATGAACCACAAGACTTAACTCACTATGATCACGAATTTTCAAAAGGTTCAAAATTTTTATTTTATGAAGTTCTTTTATTATATTAAACCTTGAGTATGAAACCAAAAGCTCCAACATCATTTTCTTCACAATCTTTCTCCCCCTTTGACAATGAATTCATCAAGATGCATGAAACAGAAAGAGCATGAAGGAATGACTTTATTTTTGAACTTTAGTAAAAAAAGGAGCCATGACCATTATACATGGAGACAGTACAAGTATTATACCAAGCCATACAAAGAGTAGACGCTATATTCAATCATGGCAAAACATGTACTGCAAAGCTAAAACCAAGATAGCAAAGAATCGAGATTAAGAATTAAAATCATGAAAGGTTGCTCAATATCATAGATTCACCCAAGCAACCAAAATGAGTCAAGCCATGTCTATAAGTAAAAGAGACTCAAAACAAGAATTGAGGCATTTTGAGCATTAAGAGAATTCTTTTGAAGCAAAGCTCAAGCACTTAGCCCCTTTTTGGGCAATTCATTTTTTTTTGCTGTGCTAGATCTCAAGCCTTGCCGCGACCATCTCAAGCGATAAGCTTAAAAGAATGATCTAGGTCATCCAAAACTCCCCCTGAGTTCATGCCTAGTGCAATGGCAAGCCGTCTCATGAGAAAGGATTGGTGAGATCGCTTTTTCGCACAGTAAAATCTCATTTTTCATTTGCTTGACTTAATAAGATAAAAAGCTCATTTTTCAACCCAGAATAAGTTCAAGACTCAATTCAACCTGTAAGACATGGCGAGAGTCATAAGAGGATCACTAGAGCAAAACTAGTCACAAGGTCCAACAAGACATGATTTGATTCAACTTGCTCACAGATATAAAGCTAGCAAGGCAAAAGCTAAGCCAAACACGAAGAGCCATAAAAGAAGTCTAGCAGACTATCACTTGATATGACAAGGTATAGAAGATGAAATTAAGTCATACAAGGATAATAATCAAAGCTCCACTAATTTTATTATACAATGCAAGACAAATGAATTGAAACATGCATTATGATACAATGAGTGCAAAAAGAGCAACTTCCCCCTCAAAACAGCCCAATAGGACTAATAACCCCTAACTCTCCCCGCAAAGCAGCAAAACGCGAAGAGTCAAGAGCCTTAGTGAAAATATCTGCAAGCTGTTGCTCAGACTCTACAAAGTGAAGCACAACATCACCTTTCTCAACATGGTCTCTCGTAAAATGAAATCGAATATCAATGTGTTTAGTCCCGAATGTTGCATCGGGTTTTGGCAATGTTAATTGCGTATGTTGTCACGTAAAAGAGGAACACTTCCCAAAGATAACCCATAGTCCCGCAGTGGATAAAATCCAGAGAACTCGAGAGCGACCATCGCGGCAGCCTACATACTGGCCTCAATCAGATCAGGCAATGTAAGACTTTTTAGAAGACCAAGAAACAAGAGATGTGCCCAAGAAATGACAAGTGCCGTAAGTACTCTTCCTATCAACTCTACACCCGCAAATCAAGATCGTAAAATGCTCGAATTGAAAGAGCCAAGAAGAAGAATACCAGAGTCCAAAGTCAAGTTTATCTTGAAGATACTCGAATATGCGACGCATCGCTTGACGATGAGAAGCACGAGGAAGCTCGAATCGAGCGCATGGACATACGGCGAATTGTATGTCCGCCTCGACGACTGTAAGATAGAGGAGGAGCCAATCATATCATGCGGTATTCTTCCGTCCACTGACTCTCCATCCTCATCGTGGTCCAAAGACGGTGGTTGTAGCAATGGGAGTAGACATTGGCCTACTGCTTCCCATATTGAAGCGCCGAAGAAGGTCCTTTGTATACTTACTCTGGTGAACGAAAGTGCCTTCTTTCAGTTGCTTGATTTGAAGACCAAGGAAGAATGTCAGCTCTCCCATCATGCTCATCTCGAATTCACTGCTCATAGAATCTGAAAATCTAGACACCAAAGCATGAGAGGAACCACCAAAAATAATATCATCCACATAAATCTGAACCAACAAGAAATCACTGCCATGCCTGAGAGTGAACAAGGTTTTATCAACCATTCCCATTTTGAAATCATTTTCAAGCAAGAAACTCTTAAGCCTGTCATACCAAGCTCTAGGAGCTTGTTTCAATCCATACAGGGCTTTAGAGAGTTTAAAAACATGATTAGGGAATTTTTGATTTTCAAAACCAGGAGGTTGCTTGACAAAGACCTCTTCTTCTATGAAGCCATTCAAGAAAGCACTTTTAACATCCATTTGAAAAAGCTTGAAACCTTTGGATGTTGCAAATGCTAAAAGAATGCGAATGGCCTCCAATCTAGCTACTGGAGCAAAGGTCTCCTCAAAGTCTAAGCCCTCTACCTGGGAATAACCTTGAGCTACAAGTCTAGCCTTATAATAACAACCAATCCATCCTCACTTTGCTTATTTTTAAAACCCATTTTGTTCCAATAACATGAGAATCAAGGTCGCTCAACTAAAAACCGACTTTGTTTCTTTTGAAATTTTCAAGCTCTTCATGCATGGCATTGACCCAAGAGGCATCGATAAAGCATGGGTGATATCTCGGGTTCAAAGACGCGACAAAAGCGTAATGTGCATGAGAATCAGAGAATAAACTCGAGCGAGTGACTCGCTCTTGAAGATCCCCAATCATCCGCTCAGTGGATGTTGTCGCCAGATGCGAAGTGGTGCTCCGTGCAGACGTGGCCTCTACCTCATGAGTTGTGGAGGTAGGAACAGAGCCACTCGGATCGTCGGTGGGGATAGGAGGAGGTCGCCACCAAACCGACGTAGTAGTAGCGTGCTCTCCACCTCTCTCGTAAGTACTAGAGGATGATTTGGTTATTCATCCTCGTAATCATCATCGATTTAAAATGCTTCCTTGAATTTCAGAACCTGTGTACCAAGCATCGGGTCTAGTACGTGACTAGCCTCATCAAAAGTGACTTCGCAAGTCTCAACAATTTTGTTAGTGTCAACATTAAAAACACGATAGCCACGAGAATGAGCAGATAACCAAGAAATATGCCATCAAAACATCTAGACTCAAATTTATCAAGATTGCCATGTTTAAGAATGAAGCACTTGCAACCAAAAATCTTGAAATGAGAGACTTTGGGAGAATGACCAAATCTAAGCTCATAAGAAGTCTTTCCAACCACAGATCTCAAGAAAACCGTTGGAAATATAACAAGCAAGAGAGATCGCCTCACCCAAAATCACCTAGAGTAGAATGCTCATCTAGCATGGTCCGAGCCATCTCTACAAGGGTTCTGTTTCTTCCTTTCTACAACACCATTCTCACGAGGAACTCTAGGAGAAGAAAATCGATGCTCAATTCCTCTATCAAGGTATGTAGAAAAGAAGAATTCTTGAACTGTCCCATTGTCACTCCTAATGGCTCTCAAAGCTCTGTGTATCATCAAAGAATTCTAAGGACCAAATCTCTAAAGAATCCAAATGCTTCGGCCCTTAGAAGCAAGAAAATAAACCCATGAATACCGGAGTAATCATCCACAACCACCAAGACATACCATTTCCCACCAATGATCGAACTCTAGAAGGACCAATCAGATCTAAGTGAAGAAGTCGTCCAGTCCATCGGTCATTACCAAAGTAAGAGGTGGGTGGGAAGCAGACACCATCTTACCATGTCTACTGTGGTGAGCACACAAGATCTCTAACACCTTCAACCTAGGCAAACCTCTAATCAAGTCCTTGCAACCGACTCTAGACAAATGATCAAAACCTATATGCCCAAGTCTACGATGCCACAAAACAAGGTCATGAGAATCAGAGGCTACAAGACACCTAGGACTGGAAATGTAAGAAATGCTGAAATTTGCATGTAAGATCTTCTCAAACTGAGATCTCAAAATAAGCTCACCCGAGGAATCTAGAACTCGCACTTACCTCTCTTAAACCTCACTTCTAGACCTCATCAAGCAAATTGAGAAACAGATAGAAGATTATACCTCGACCATTTACCAAAGCGACGCCTTTTAGCATGAACTTGTCGTTGACGCCAAGACGGTGTTCTTTGCAACACGGTCCCGTAGAAGCATCCCCAAATGTAATCAATTCATTGCCGGATGCACGTGTGAGGGAGGAGAACCATCTAGAATCTCCAGTCATATGTCGAGAACACCCGGAGTCAACAAGCCATATGTCCTCCTTCCTCGCACGACGGACCTAAAAGCACAATCGAAAACATCCGTGCCTCAAGATCAAGTTAGTGATAAATGATCGAGGATCCAAAGATCGAGAAGCACGATGTCTAGGAGCAGCAGTAGAAGTAGCAGAAACATGATCAGGAATAAGATCACAAGAATGCACATGAGGACCACCTAGACCTCTCCGAAACGATCTACCAAAAGATCGATACTCCCCCTGTCTAGGTGCTACCCGTGGTCTCTCCTCATGATGTCCTAATCCAACATGCTGCCTAGACCCACCAAAAGAGTCTACAAAGTTCTCTATAAATCTAGGCCTATGTGTGTTACGATAAACAGGCTGCCTAGCTCTAGAGACTACAGCAGGAGAAGGGACTCCTCTAATGGATCTTAGGACGCCATACTCTCTTTTCTCTCAAGCTTTGCTCTCCCAAGGTAACTCAACAAGGTGGCCTTCTTTCTTGCAGAAGGTGCAATGGCATCGACCTTTGAGAGGTCTGCATGAATAAGTGAGAGCACCTTTCTTGCCAGAAAGAGTTTGAGCAAAACCCGCGGATTTGAAAACAACCCCGGATGGCTTAGGAGGTTCTAGCTCAAACAAACCATTCTTCACAACTCTAGCAATCCTAGGTGGGTTTTTCTTGGAATGCTCTAGGGGATTGAAACCTAGACCACTATTTTTCACGCCACTTTGGATTGATCAAGAATCATGTTGAGTTTCTTTTTCCCACTTGAAAACTTCTCAAGAGTCACCTTGAGGTAATCATTCTCTTTCATTAAACTCTCACATCTAGTGCACTTGCTAGACTTGATTACCTCATTGCTCTTACTCTTAAGAAGGGCCACTTCCACCTTGAAGGCCTCACAAGACACACAATAGGATTCTCTAATCCTATTCAACTGCTCCTTAAATTTGACTCTAAATGCCTCTTGAATCTGATTAATCATGGTCTCAACTTCAGCATTTAAAGCACAAGAGTTAGAATCAATAACTTTCTTAGAAGCAGTAAAAGACATGGATCTTTCAATTTTAGCCTTTTCTTCAAGGGTCTTGTTTAAGGCTTCAATCTCAATTGTAAGCTTGGGACAATTTTCACAAGATGCAACTCTAGAGTAAACTAGCATTTCTTTCATCTCTTGCATCTTAATCTTATTATTCTTACAATGAGAGCATGTATGACTAGCATCAAATTTTTGCAATTCTTTTAAGGAGCTATCCAGTTTTAATTCAAGCAAAGCACAATTTGAGCAAGTTAAAGGATAGCTTCCATGGCAACCACATCAAGTGAAATGGCATCTAAGCAAGCAGAACTAGACTTGAGAGATTCTAGTTCATCGAGAGCATCTTTAAGTTGATTGGTGACAGAGGAATAAGCAGATTTCAAGCTTGTCAAGTCATTAGCAAGCTAGTGCAGGATTCACAAAAATCATCAGGATTAATAGATTTTAGCCTAACCACTTCTAGGTTCAAATTATCAATCATAATGTCCTGCTTCTTAATCATTTTTACTTGCTTATGCAATTTCTATTCAGCAAGCACCAACGCCCTTTTCATGTCAGGAATAGAAGGGCATACCTCATCGATCACTAAAAGGAACCTCATTGTTGGAGGAGTCGTCGTGGTCGTTCTTGGCCATGAAACACATGCCGTGAAGTCATGCGCTTCTTCTTGCCACGAGTCACTCGCCTTCCTCCGCTTCCGAGTCCACATCGCTCATATTTACATTCTCAAGAGCGGCAAGGACCCTACCGACAAACTTTCGATAGTTTGTCTTCTTGGGTTTAGCATCCTCTCCGGGATGTCTTCGTGTCTCCTTCTCCTCCTTGACCTTTAGCTTGGGGCATCTGGAGCGAATGTGGTTTGGCTCACCACATTCGAAGCATGTGATAGGTCCACTTCTCCTCCTATTCCTCACCTTGTTATACGCTCTTGTGAATTTGGTGGAAAGGAGGGCTAAGTCATCCTGCGCTCTAGTTGCTCATCACTTAAAGAATGTAAAGCGATAATGAAAACCGATGAGCTACAATCAAGAGACTCAAGAACAACCCTTGGATTTGTCGACCACTAATGCCATCGACTGTGTCTTGGGAGACGCGAGATAAAGTCAATCTCATGCGCCTTCAACCTTGAGTAAAGCTTATCCATGGTAAGCTCACTCATGACAAGGTTGTCATTGATGGAAGTGATCTTCATTCCTGCACCTTCACATCAAGAGCACCCTAAGCCGGCATGCATTCTCGCACTCAGAAATACCAGTCAATAAATACAAGATCATGAAGAATCTTAGAAAATCTTCCCACATTTCATCCAAAGACTCACCGTGCCTTTGTTCGATCTTTGAGTATACTTTCTTGAGTCGGTTCTGTCTCACTTCCTTGATCGCAGAGGGACCCTTCATGATAGTCACAAAGAGTCCGCCAGATCTCGTGAGCACCGCAAGTGAGCAACACGCCAAACTCGATCGACTAAGGCCTTGGATCAAATAATTCCGAGCCTTGTGTTGGCCTCCACATCCGAGTGATCGTGATCGCCATCTACCGGCACGACATAAGGATTTTTCACCTTTAGCCAAATAGCGTGCCCTTGAGCCTCGATATATGCTTGCATACGAGCCTTCCAAAGATGCAAAGTCAACTCCTTCAAAATGTGTGGCTTGGTTGAGTACTTGTCGATCGCCATGGCTCCAAAGACCTGTTAAGATCTATGAGAAGAGCTAACCGCCTCGATACCACTTGTAGGACCGAAAGGCGACTAAGGGGGTGAATAGACGCTTTCAAAACATTCTCGCCTAAATCAAAACTAACACGAACTTTACTTCTTTAGCTATGAAAGCTAAGAAGATCAAGAAGTACACAACGGAAGCCTTGTGTTGGATTTGATAAACCCTCAACCACACGACACAACCGGAGAAAAGAACTCACTGTTCCTCATTGGGATGGCGGTCGACCAGGCTACCACGGGCAATGGATCGACGGTCAACCAATGGTCCGACCGCAACTAACTAGCGGTCGGACCGGTGGATTCGGCGGTTCGACCCGCAAGCAAGCCGGTCTGAATACACGGGCGGTCGATCGCGTTGAAAGTCCGGTCGGACGGTAGAGTCCAGAATCAAAAACTCCACCCAAACCAAAACGAAATTTGATCCAACTTTTGTTTCAACCAATAAAACTTGACCAAATTTCGAGCACACCTCCCTAATGATATTAGAGACCTATTTCTAGCGACGATCCGCCGATCCACTTCGCAGAATCGATCTCTCGAGATTTTACCAAAGAAGTGCACAAACCCTAAAAATATGAAAATCTTGATTCAAGACTTGCTTGTGGGGTTGATGATCTAGATGACTCTAGGAGTAATCCCACACATCAAAGCAAGATAAAGTAGGTCAAGAGACCAAGCATGAACCTTTGAATCAAGGAAGCACCAAAATCATCCAAAAGGGAGAAGAACACAAAGGAGCAAACGATCTTTCAATTGAGCATCACAAGATTGTTCGACACACAAGATGCTTACAAAGCCTCTCCAACAAGGAGGGCAAGAGCTCAACAAGGAGCACACTCCAAACCCTAGTTCTCCTCTCCTCTCCTCCAAACCCTAGAAAAGGAAGAAGGGGCTAAAATGAATGCTTGACTTAGTTTTCCATCTCCCTTCCTATTTATACTAGAGAGCTAGGGTTTCCTTTTTGGGTCACTTACACATGGGACCCACACACAAATAACTCTTGAAGCAATCGCCGCTTCACCACGCAGGTTGATCGTCGGTTCTCATCGCGCCGCCAAGCCTCTCTTGTCCGAATCCCATCGAACCTCCCGAGACTCGATCGATATCCGCACCGCCGATCCAACGGTACTGCATCAACCACCCGCTCGATCCATCTTGTCCATTCTCGCACCATGCTTGTGTCACACGACTCACCCAGATCCCCGATCGCTCGACCTCGGCCTCCAAGCGTAGTCCCGATCCACTCACCGCTGACGCCGCTGACTCGCAAGCCACCGCGAAAGAATAGACAAACAAACCGCTTCCGGAACAAGTTCTTCACAACTTGACCCACGTTAGTTCCGCAATGCAATATACACCAATAAAGCATTGAAGTTCATATGATAACACAATCAAAACCAACTCAATGCAACACTTGGCTAACCTTCGCCATTGCCGGCCTCGATCACCTCGTATCGGGTCCGACCGATTTCATCGGCTTGATCATTCATTAACTGGCGGTCGGACCAGCTCCCCACAACGGCCGGACCGGTCCAAAGGACTTAGCCAAATTTTCAACTCAAAATTTCAAACCTTCGGAATTTTCAAACGAATAGAACTTTTGACTGGGAGCTCCAAAAATGATAGGACCACATCCAGAAGACTCCCCTCACTTGCCTACACAACCTATTTTTAGATTAGCCCCAAAATCCAACTTTAGGTCAGTTGGTCCGACGGCCACCACCGCGGTCCGATCAGTCACGGCAAGCGATCAGTAAAGCCCAAAATTTCAATTTCATTTAAAAATAAGACTTTATTAATTTTTGTGGATTTTCTGGAATTTTTAAAAGCTTTTCAATAAAGTATATTAAGGCTAAAAGAATTTATGTGCAAAATCTATTACCAACTAAAAGTTGGAATTATTTTATTTAAGTGCGTAATGCCTCATAGAATTTATGTGAATTTTCTCAAAATTTTGGACTTCATTTACTATTTTCTAAAGCTTATTTGAATTCTCGAATTAAATCAATTGAAAAAGGTTTAAAATCTTTTAATGTAAAAGATCGTCGCAGCTCAAAGATCGCTTCCGCGACCGCCCGCCCCTCGCAGACTCCGCCATGGCCACGCTGTCGCTCATCGCCGCCTCATCTCGTGATCCAAATTGCCGCGCCCACTCATCACCTCGACCTCCGATCTCCATCCAACGGTGATCTCCGCCGCCCGCGCTCTCTCCTCGCCTGCTTTCACCGACAGTGTGGACCGCCGAGCCACGCCACCGCTCTTCAACCTCCTGCTCTTCCTCGCGCGAACTGCGCACGGCTCCGCCATTCAGCGCGACGCCGAGCTCGCCACTCCGCGATTCCTCTCTCTTCACTCGCCATCACGCGCATTAACTCCCCCTCACTCCGCGCGCTCATTCCCGCCATTACCCCCTCTAACTCCCCGTAACGCCCCGCGCCCGTTGCCACCGCCATTACCGCCAGACACGATCTCCATCTCCGCCTCCCATCGCCTATAAAAGGTGCCCCTGCCATGACTCTCCCCGCATCTCATTCCCGCCTCCGTGAACCTCGCCACTCTCAATCAACTGTAATTGAGTTTTTCTCTCGGCGCCGGCTCCGTCTTCCCGATTCCGGCCACGGCAAGCTTTCCCGCCACCCTGCTCGCACCATCGCCTCGATTGCCTCGCCGCGATCGGTGCACCCTCCTGTCTCTCTCAAGATCGCCGAGCTCTACTTCCGCCAGACCGAACCTTCGCCGCCACTCGACGCCGCCACCTTCCCGCCACTCTCCGCCGCCACCGGTAGCGCCTAGAACCAGCGTCCTCCTCTATCTATTGCGCACTCACCGAGCTCGCCGCCGCCATTCGCCGAACCTTGTTCCGAGCGCCGCCCCTCCCGGCCGATGGCGTGGCGGCCAAGTCAGCGCCACTGGCGCCACATGGGCACTTTGGCCGACGAGCAGCGACCACATAGCGCGCGTGGACGGCCGCGCTGCACGCCTCGCCTCACATCAGCAGGCGCCGAGTCCACCGTGGATTCGGTGACGCCGTGGACTCACCCATACTGCTTGGGCCCACATGTCGCCTCTCGTGAGCGTTGCCGACGCATGCTTGCGCAATAAATAGAATTTCCTTTAGAAAATTAATTCGGAAATTCGAAATTTGATTTTTGAATTAAATTTAGATTTAAACTTCCAGGAGCTCGTATTTCTTCATACAAACTCCGATTTAGGTGATTCAAATTTCTAAATTTGTATAAAATCAAGATCTAGCTAACTAAACCAAAATTATTTAATTTGGAGTTAATTTGAATTTTCATTTGAATTTATTTGTGTTCATTTGAATTCGCTTGAATTTGGAATATTTTCACAGATAGATTTTGACGACTTCGAGAGCTTGACCCTATTGAAGAAGTAGAATACTGTGAATTTGAGCAAGGCAAGTTACACCATTGACCATTTTGCCCCCAATATTTAAAATTATTTAATTCCCATTTTAAATTATTATTGCATGCATAATTGTATTTAATTATTTTAAATTCCTGTTTTAAATATTTAATTATTCCAATTCCTTTGTATAGCCAAATTTGATTGTTGTATTACCAATTCCTTGTAACCTTAGTCAAATGAATTTAAAATAAATATATGCATAGAAAATGCTTAGACCATGAAATATTTGACTTTGGGAGAATTTAGCCAAAATTTCATAAATTGATAAAAGCCTATGACATTGCTTTGTCATGGTGGACTTTTGCAAATGTCTTTGAAAATTAAAAATAAAAGAAAATGGTTTGTACTTGGGCAAACATGGACCGCAGGTGTGTGCAAGTTTATGCACGGGCCTGTCTGTTAGGATCGAGACCTGTGGTTATTATTGAAAGTTGCCCAAGTAGATTAAGGACCTGCCTTTGAGCCGCATCTTGCAAAAGCTCCACCAGACTACCACATGTTCTCAGATGGGCGTAACTGTGCTTAATAATTTGTATTACCTCAGATTGTTTATGCCATTTTGTTGTGTGGGTGTTTGCTAGACTTTATTCCCACTTGGCGCAAGAGGGGTTTCCAGCAGTGGTTAGCCTAATGGAAGTGAAACCTTAGCGCATATTGGTATTGAGGTAAAGCATTGAAACGCCTTGTGATAATTGCCTAGTCACACACCTAAGGAAGTGTGTATTGGCCGACATAACTGCAAATTATCTCTTTGGGTAAAGTTGTACAACCTCCGCAGAGTGTAAATCTATTCAAATAGCCGTGTCCACTGGCCATGGACATGCCGAGCAAAGCCACTCTAAGTTAGATTTGTTTTTGGTTTTAAAATAACTTTGGACATGATTTGAGGATGGTTAATCCTTGTGGTAAATTTGGGTGTAGCCTTGTGATAGGAGGGTATCCATCACCATGTTTCATATGGAGGTTATCCACTATAAAATGATCAATTTTAAACTGATTTTAGTTATGTAATGAAAATGTGCCTTGAAACTTAGTATAACTATTTAAACCAAAAGGTCGATTTATGCAAATAAACCCTACAACCTTCCTTTGAATAACTTATGCATGCATTCTAAATTCAGATTGGTGTAATTTGCAGCACAGCTTGTAGTGCTCACTCTGTGAATATTATTATTCAGAGAAGACGCTATCCGTATGTGAGGAGCAGGACGATTAGGCAATGATCTCCGCACGATTGCTCGTGGCGATCGTGTGGCTTACCATTATTATTTGCTTCCGCTAATGTTTTATTTGGCCTCCCCAGCTTGTAATAAACTCTATGCTTATTAATACACGCTGGATATGTTTGTGATAACATTTTTGTGACTGTACACGGAAATCCTCGACTAGTGTATGAACACAGAGAATTCGGATCCTTCGCTCCTGGTTCGACAAAAGTGGTATCGAGCCATATCGATCGTAGGTCGTGACCTAGAAGGAAATCAAACCTTAAGGATTTATTTTGAAAATTAAAAATAACTTGGTCTTCGAGTCATTCTCAACTTTTCTCTTGAAAAATTATTTACTAACTCATCTCCTTTTCAAAATTGTAGATGGTCAAGTTCCAATGCCATTTCCCATGGAGTCTTTTTGGTCATTGGGCCGCCATTCTCCGAAGATGATGCAAGATTTGGACTTTGAAGAAAGACCGACGATCAAGGATACAAGTATAAGGTGGGAAATCAGAACGGTGGAGAGTAGAGGTGATCCTTTACTCCAATCTATCGCCGAACACGACTTCCACGCCTTCGATGCCCCAATGCGACGAGACACCTTCGCCAAGGCATCCAGATGCACCAGGAAGCAACCCGCAGACTTCGCTACATCTACGATCATCGCCTCAATGGCACCGGGTTCCACTATTACCCAATGCACATTCCAACCCGCATGACAAGGCTTTCCGCTCAACTAGAGATGAAGATCGCCCCGATCTCACTCATCGTGGATCCGCCAGAGCCATGGATTATGCCTACGGAATACACTAGATGAGCCGCTCTCCCGCAAGTGAAATTACAAGATGCGTAAGAAAAGTTGAAGATTGCAGAAAAGAACTCGCCTCCTACAAGGAAGGCGAGGCTAGTTCTAGTGAGCCGATTATACCCCAATAACACCATAGATTTGACCTTAAATTTTCCTTTAGTTATGTAATTATGAGCTACCAAACCTTTGTAGTAGCCATAATGAATTAATAAAATAAAAATAAATTATTTTGCGAAATGTTTTTGCCTTGTGTTTGTTGAATTTGGGCTATTTTAGATCTATACTCTTATAATTCCTGCCTCTTGTCTAACTGTGAAGAGTTCATCGATGGTGACCACCCGCACCTAAGTGTCGCTAGAGGGCAAGGAAATGAGAATGCCGAATATCAAGAAAACCCAGCTCAACACCACCACCTCCTCCAATCAAGCTCCCGATCGGGCGCCAAATGATGGCCAATCGACTCATCCGATTGAGTTGCTAGCCCACCTTCACAAAGAATCGTAATACCCAAGCGCCGCACTTATCATGCTCCTCCACCTCCCGCAAGAGTAACTTTGTCGAGTTCATGAGGATGCGCCCGCCAACGCTTTCTAGTAGCACGGAACCCATGGACGCAGATGATTGGCTCAGGCCATTGGAAAGAAACCGGATATTGCTCAAGGCACGATCGTGAGAGAGTTTTGTTTGCCTCTCATCAATTGATTGGTCCCGCATCGTAATGGTGGATAATTTCAAGATGTCCCATGCTAATGCCCAAGAAATCACTTGGGATGAGTTCATGCAAGCTTTCCACGATCTCACATTCCATCCGCATGATTACCTTGAAAAGAAGGAGTTTCGCCGCTTCGCCAAGGAAACCGCTCACTTGGCGAGTATCCGCATAAGTTTAACCAACTTGCTCGCTATGCCCCCGAGGATGTAGCCGAGACGAAGACAGCAAGAGCGATTTCGAAGGGTTAAACGACGAACTCTCTGCTCGCTTGATTTCTCGTGATTTTACCGACTTTCAATAGCTTGGTAATAAGGCCATACGCCAGAAGGCAAACATCAGAAATGGAGAATCGCAAGCGGAGGATGGCACTGTAAGTTTAACTCGAGGACTACCCAAGCCTCGCTTTTTCTCGCCTCACCACCTCGCCATGGGAGATTCCGCACTACTACACCAAGAGTTCCAGCCCAATTCCGCGCCCAAATACTTCCGGATTCGTAGTAGTTCATCCGAGGACGGCCCAGCAGGCTGCTATTTCCAAGCAGAATCACTTGCTTTCATCGCAACGAGTTGGGTCACTATGCCAATAAGTGTCCAAGAAGCAGCAGATCGCCACCCCCGCAAGCCAACTCCCGAGTTTCAGCCTCCCGGTCCTCAAGACCACCGGTTGGATTCATGAAGGGACGGTGAATCACGCCACCGCAGAGGAAGCCCATGCAAAGACAGATGTTGTTCTTGGTACGCTCCTTGTCAACTCAAGCATCAAAGATCGCTTTATTTGATTCCGAGCTTCGTGATTCTTTTGTGTCAAATAAGTTTGTGGAAAAGTATGGGTTATCTACCTCCCCTTAGTTAAGCCCATGTTAATCCATTCCCTGCTCGTAAATGAGGGCTAGTTTATTCTGTCCAAATCTTACCTTTGAAATCTCCGAGTAACTTTCTACCAACTTAATAGTCCTATGCTCGCAAGGATTGGACGTAATTTTGGAATGGACTGGCTTGCCAAAAATCGTAAGGTGATAGATTGTGCTAGTAGATCTATCAACCTCACCAATGAACAAGGGATTTCAAGAGAGTTCCAACCCAAGACTTCTACTAAAGAAGTCCTATCTTGACCAGCTTTAAAGGAAGTAAATCGAAGATATACCCGTGGTACAAGAATATCCAGATGTTTTTCCGAGGACTTACTCGGTATGCCACCGACCGACATAATGTTCTTAATTGACTTAGTCCTGTGGATCGCCCAATTTCAAGCGACCCTACTGTAATGCCAAAACGATCTAGCAGAGTTGAAGAAGCAGATCAAGAACTACAGAGTAAAGGTTACATTCAACCGAAGTTCATCGCCTTTGGGAGCTCCAGACTATTTGTCAAAAAGAAAGACAATAGTATGAGAATGTGTGTGGACTATAGATCACTCAACGAGGTAACAATCAAAAACAAGTACCTGCTACCTAGGATAGATGATCCGCTTGATCAACTTAAAGGAGCCAAGTTGTTTTCTCCAAGATTGATTTGAGGTCGCTACCATCGCTAAAAATCGACTGTAAGATATTCAAGACAAATTTTCACCACCGTGATATGGATTGTAACGAGTTCACAAAGTGATGTCATTTGACTAACAAATGCCCTCGCTTATTTCATGAATATGATGAACAAAGTGTTCATGGAATTTTGGATAAGTTTGTGGTGGTATTCATAGATGATATTCTCATCTATTCAAGAGATATGGAAGAGCATGAAAACATCTCGTAATTATTTTGGACAAACTTCGAGAACACCAACTTTATGCCAAACTCAAAGAAAAGTGAATTTTGGCTCACCAAGTGGCTTTTCTTGGACACATTGTGTCGCAGGAGGAGTTGCAGAGACCCTCAAAGGTTGAAGTCAGAATGGATTGAAGCAACCCAAGTCGTCACATGTATGAGAAGTTTTCTGATTAGCGGGTACTACCGCAGAT
Organism: Hsuehochloa calcarea; assembly: GCA_036346395.1. Taxonomy (NCBI): domain Eukaryota; kingdom Viridiplantae; phylum Streptophyta; class Magnoliopsida; order Poales; family Poaceae; genus Hsuehochloa; species Hsuehochloa calcarea. The sequence goes on along the minus strand of CM070611.1, from coordinate 26,157,491 downwards.
TCATTGAAAGTTTCTCCAAGATCGCCAAACCCATGACTCAACTTCAAGAAGGAAAAGAAATTTGAATGGACAAGTGCTTGTGAACATAGTTTTCAAGAGTCAAGAAAAGACTAGTCTCTGCACCTGCTAGTTTTACCAGATATACGTAAGGATTTTGAAGTTTTCAGGACGACACTCGCCTGTGGGCTAGGATGTGTACCGATGCAGAAGGAAAAGTTGTGGCTTATGCATCTCGCCGCTAAGGCCACATGAAGGAAATTATCCAACTCATGATTTAGAGTTAGCGCAATTGTGCATGCTTTGAAAATCAAGCGCATTATCTCATTGGTAATCACTGTGAGATTTTCACAGATCATAAGAGTTCAAATATATCTTCACCCAATGATCTTAATCTCAGCAAAGAAGATGGTTAGAGCCGATAAAGGATTATGACCTTGGAATTCATTATCACCCGTAAAGCTAACGTGGTAGCAGATGCTCGAGTAGGAAAGCATATCGCAACACGGTGTTAGTTCAAGAAAATCAACCGTAGTTGTATGAAGAACTAAAGCATCCGAACTGAAATTGTCACCAAGGTCAGATCAACACAAAGGGAAGTCCAACCAACCATACAAAGTCGATCAGAGAAAACAAATAGAAGACGAAGACATCAAAGAAATCATGAAGAACATGAGAAGAGGCAAAGCCCGTGATTTTCTCAAGACGAGCAGGCACAAGATGGTTTGGCAACCGATTCGTGTACCTAAACATCATGAAACCGCATAACCGATCCTCGAAAGAAGCTCATGAATCACCTTACTCTATCCATCCCGGAGTACCAAGATGTACCAGATCCAAGGAAAAGTATTGGTGGGTTAGTATGAAGCGAGAGATCGCTGAGTTTGTTGCACGCCAGATGTATGTCGCATGTTAAGGCGTAACATCGTGAGACTCGCCGGATTGTTACAACCATTACCAATTCCCGAGTGGAAATGGGAGGAGATTGGTATGGATTTTATCACGGACTACCTAGGACCCAATCAAAGTTGTGATTCCATTTGGGTAATAATTGACCGATTAACAAAAGTGGCTCATTTTATTCCACCAAGACCACTTACGTAGCAATAAGTTAGCGAATTGTACATGGCCAGATCGTCTGTCTACATGGTATACCCAAGAAAATTGTGTCCGACAGAGGTTCGCAGCTCACTTCAAAATTTTGGCAGAGTCTACATGAAGCTTTGGGAACTGTGACTCAACTTCAAAGACAAGATATCATCCCCAAACAGATGGCAGATCGAACGTAAATCAGTCCTAGAAGACATGCTTCGAGCTTGTGCTATAGATTATGGAAGAAGTTGGGATAAGAATTTGCCCTATGCAATTTTCCTACAACAACAGCTTTCAAGCCACCTACAGATGTCGCCATTTGAAGCATTGTATGGTAGAAAGTGTAGAACCCTCTCCTTTGGGATCAAGTAGGAGAACACCAATTCTTGGACTGTAATTGATAAAAGAAGTCAAAGTAAGGTAAAAGCAATAAGAGAACGTCTGAAAGTAGCTCAAACCCGACAAAAGAGTTATGCCGATAATCGCTCTGAGAGAACTATCCTTCGAGATGGGAGATTTTGTCTATCTCAGTGGTAACTCCACTCCGAGGAGTGAAGAGATTTCAGACTAAAGGAAAACTCGCACCTGCATTTGTTTGACCCTATAAGATTTTGGCAAAAGAGGTGAAGTTGCTTATCGCTTGAACTACCAAGATCTCTCACACTGCTCACAATGTCTTCCATGTATCCCGCTTAAAGAAATGTCTCAGAGTACCAACAAGAAACACCGCTGAGAGCATCGATCTTCAGAAGATCTCACCTATGTGGAACAACCAATCAAGATTCTCGATGTGGCGTAACGCGCCACCGTAGTAAAGTCATTCGCTCTTGTAAGGTTCAAGGAGCAATCATTCGTAAGAAGAAGCTACTGGGGCGAGAAGAAGTTTTGAGAGCCGAGTACCCTACCTTTTGTCGACCAAGTCCAATCTCTGGTCGAGATTCCTTTAAGGGGTAGGTTTGTAATAATTTCAAAATTTCAATTTCATTTAAAAATAAGACTTTATTAATTTTTGTGGATTTTCCGAATTTTTAAAAGCTTTTCAATAAAGTATATTAAGGCTAAAAGAATTTATGTGCAAAATCTATTACCAACTAAAAGTTGGAATTATTTTATTTAAGTCCGTAATGCCTCATAGAATTTATGTGAATTTTCTCAAAATTTTTGGACTTCATTTACTATTTTCTAAAGCTTATTTGAATTTCTCGAATTAAATCAATTGAAAAGGTTTAAAATCTCTTGTAATAAAGATCGGGTCGCAGCCAAAGATCGCTTCGCACCGCCCGCTCTCTCCTCGCACTCGCCATGGCCACGCTGTCGTCATCGCCGCCATCCTTCGTGATCCAAATTGCCGCCGCCACTCATCACCTCACTCGATCTCCATCCAACGGTGATCTCCGCCGCTTCGCGCTCTCTCCTCGCTCGCTTTCACCGATGTGGGACCGCCCGAGCCACGCCACCGCCTTCAACCTCCCGCTCTTCCTCGCGCGAACACCGACGGCCCGCCATCATCGCCGCCTGAGCTCGTCACTCCCGCGATTCCTCCCTCTTCACTCGCCATCACGCGCATTAACTCCTCACTCCGCCGCTGCTCATTCCCGCCATTACCCCCTCTTAACCCCGTGAACGCCTCGCGCCTCGCTGTTACCGCCATTACCGCCAAGACACGATCTCCATCTCCCGCCTCGCCTATAAAGGTGCCCTGGCCACACTCTCTCCCGCATCTCATTCCCCGCCTCCCAGAACCTCGCCACTCTCAATCAACGGTAATTGAGTTTTTCTCTACGCACAAGCTTCGTCTTCCCGATTCCCGCGCCGCAAGCTTTCCCGCCACCCCTGCCTCGCACCATTCGCTTCAAGTGCCTCGCCGCGATCCCTGCACCCTCCTTGTCTCCTCAAGATCGCCGAGCTCTACTCCGCCGCCAGACCAACCTCTCGCGCCACTCGCCGACGCCAACGACCTTCCTGGCCACTCTCCGCCGCCACAGGTAGCGCCTAGAACCTGCCGGCCTCCCTCTATCTATCAGCGCGCACTCACCGAGCTCGTCACCCGCGCCATTCGCCGGAACCTTGGTTCCGAAAGCGCCACCTGTAATGTTTCAAAATTTCAATTTCATTTAAAATAAGACTTTATTAATTTTGTGGATTTTCCGAATTTTTAAAAGCTTTTCAATAAAGTATATTAAGGCTAAAAGAATTTATGTGCAAAATCTATTACCAACTAAAAATTGGAATTATTTTATTTAAGTCCGTAATGCCTCATAGAATTTATGTGAATTTTCTCAAAATTTTGGACTTCATTTACTATTTTCTAAAGCTTATTTGAATTTTCGAATTAAATCAATTGAAAAAGGTTTAAAATTCTTCACATAAAGATCGGGTCAAGCCCAAAGATCAGGCGCTTCTCGCCCACTCTCTCTCGCTGAGTAACGCGGACCGTCCGATCAAAATCGGACGGCCGACATTCAATCCGCCGCGCTCTCTCTCCTCTCTCTCGCCTCGCGGTGGGGCCCGCGCAATGTTGTCGCCTTCCTCGCCTCCTTCTTCCGCGCGACGCCGCCATTACCGCACTCGATTTCTTCAATTCCGTGATTCCTCCCCATTACTCCCGCATTCGCGCTGCAAGTCACCGCTAACGCCGCTCATCCTCGCTTTACCCCCCATCATTTCGCCTTAACGCCGCGCCCGCTCGCCGCCATTAACGCCGCACACGATCTCCCGCACCGCCCCTCGCCTATAAAGGTGCCCCACCGCGCATTCTCCCACACCCATTCCATCTACTCTCCAAGCTTCGCTCGCTCTCAATCGCCGCATTTGAAGTTTCCCGCCGCCGGCTCCATCTTCTTCGATTCGCGACGAAGCATTCTCCGCCACCGCGCCGCACCATCGGCCTTCAAGATACTCCGGCGATCCCGTGCGCGCCTCGCCTCGCTCGAGATCCCCGAGCACCTCCCGCTAACGATCGAACCTCGCCGCCGCCTCGCCGCCGCCGACCATCTTCCGCCACGCCCTCGCCGCCAGTAGCGATCGATCTCGGATCATCTCCTCTATCTATTGCGACTCACCGAGCTCGCCCGCCGCCGCTCGCGGAACCTTGTTCCCGAAGCGCTTCTCCCGGCGGCCGATATGGCTGCCAAATCAGCCACACTGGCGCCATGGGCATTTGGTCGACGAGCAGCCACATAGGCGCCAGCGACGGACGGCCGCAAAGACAGCCTACCGCCAGATCAGGTCTTTGAGCCGAGTCCACCGTGGACTTGAAAACGCCGTGGACTCACCCATGATCGTTGGGCCCACATGTCGATCTCAGGAATGATTGCGACGCCATGTGGCGCAATAAATAGAATTTCCTTTAGAAAATTAATTCGGGAAATTGAAATTTGATTTTTGATTTAAATTTAGATTTAAACTTCCAGAGCTCGTATTTCTTCATACAAACTCCGATTTAGGTGATTCAAATTTCTAAATTTGTATAAAATCAAGATCTAGCTAACTAAACCAAAATTATTTAATTTGGAGTTAATTTGAATTTTCATTTGAATTTATTTGTGTTCATTTGAATTCGCTTGAATTTGGAATATTTTCACAGATAGATTTTGACGACTTCGAGAGCTTGACCCTATTGAAGAAGTAGAATACTGTGAATTTGAGCAAGGCAAGTTACACCATTGACCATTTTGCCCCAATATTTAAAATTATTTAATTCTGCTTTAAATTATTATTGCATGCATAATTGTATTTAATTATTTTAAATTCTGCTTTAAATATTTAATTATTCCAATTCCTTTGTATAGCCAAATTTGATTGTTGTATTATCAATTCCTTGTAACCTTAGTCAAATGAATTTAAAATAAATATATGCATAGCAAATGCTTAGACCATGAAATATTTGACTTTGGGAGAATTTAGCCAAAATTTCATAAATTGATAAAAGCCTATGACATTGCTTTGTCATGGTGGACTTTGCAAATGTCTTTGAAAATTTAAAATAAAAGAAAATGGTTTGTACTTGGGCAAACATGGACCGCTGGTGGGTGCAGTTTATGCACTGCCTGTCTGTTAGGATCGAGACCTGTGGTTTTTATTGAAAGTTGCCCAAGTAGATTAAGGACCGCCTTTGAGCCGCATCTTGCAAAAGCTCCACCAGACTACCACATGTTCAGTATGGGCGTAACTGTGCTTAATAATTTGTATTACCTCGTATTGTTTATGCCATTTTGTTGTGTGGGTGTTTGCTAGACTTTATTCCCACTTGGCGCAAGAGGGGTTTCAGCAGTGGTTAGCCTAATGGAAGTGAAACCTTAGCGCATATTGGTATTGAGGTAAAGCATTGAAACGCCTTGTGATAATTGCCTAGTCACACACCTAAGGAAGTGTGTATTGGCCGACATAACTGCAAATTATCTCGTGTGGGTAAAGTTGTACAACCTCCGCAGAGTGTAAATCTATTCGAATAGCCGTGTCCACGGCCATGGACATGCCGAGCAAAGCCACTCTAAGTTAGATTTGTTTTTGGTTTTAAAATAACTTTGGACATGATTTGAGGATGGTTAATCCTTGTGGTAAATTTGGCATGTAGCCTTGTGATAGGAGGGTATCCTTCACCATGTTTCATATGGAGGTTATCCACTATAAAATGATCAATTTTAAATCTGATTTTAGTTATGTAATGAAAATGTGCCTTGAAACTTAGTATAACTATTTAAACCAAAAGGTGATTTATGCAAATAAACCCTACAACCTTCCTTTGAATAACTTATGCATGCATTCTAAATTCAGATTGGTGTAATTTGCGAGCACGCTTGTAGTGCTCACTCTTGTGAATATTATTATTCAGAGAAGACTGCTATCCGTAAGGTGAGGAGCAGGACGATTAGGTCACGATCTCCGCAGACGATTGCTCGTGGCGATCGTGTGGCTTACCATTATTATTTTGCTTCCGCTTAATGTTTTATTTGGCCTCGGCCCAGCTTGTAATAAACTCTATGCTTATTAAATATACACACTGGATATGTTTGTGATAACATTTTTGTGATCTGTACACCGGAAATCCCGACTAGTGTATGAACACAGAGAATTCGGATCCTTCGCTCCGGGTTCGACAAAAGTGGTATCGAGCCATATCGATCGTAGGTCGTGACCTAGAAGGAAATCAAACCCTTAAGGATTTATTTTGAAAATTAAAAATAACTTGGTCTTCGAGTCATTCTCAACTTTTCTCTTGAAAATTATTTACTAACTCATCTCCTTTTCAAAAATTGTAGATGGTCAAGTTCAATGCCATTTCCCATGGAGTCTTTTTGGTCATTGGCCGCCATTCTCTCGAAGATGATGCAAGACTTGGACTTTGAAGAAAGACCGACGATCAAGGATACAAGTATAAGGTGGGAAATCAGAACGGTGGAGAGTAGAGGTGATCCTCTACTCCAATCTATCGCCGAACACGACTTCCACGCCTTCGATGCCCCAATGCGACGAGACACCTTCGCCAAGGCATCCAGATGCACCAGGAAGCAACCCGCAGATTTCGCTACATCTACGATCATCGCCTCAACGGCACGGGTTCCACTATTACCCAATGCACATTCCAACCCGCATGACAAGTGCTTTCCGCTCAACTAGAGATGAAGATCGCCCCGATCTCACTCATCGTGGATCTCGCCGAGCTATGGATTATGCCTACGGAATACACTAGATGAGCCGCTCTCCCGCAAGTGAAATTACAAGATGCGTAAGAAAAGTTGAAGATTGCAGAAAAGAACGGCCTCCTACAAGGAAGGCGAGGCTAGTTCTAGTGAGCCGATTATACCCCAATAACACCATAGATTTGACCTTAAATTTTTCCTTTAGTTATAATTATGAGCTACCAAACCTTTGTAGTAGCCATAATGAATTAATAAAATAAAAATAAATTATTTTGCTGAAATGTTCTTGTCTTGTGTTTGTTGAATTTGGGCTATTTTAGATCTATACTCTTATAATTCCTCTCTCTTGTCTAATCTGTGAAAAGTTCATCGATGGTGACCACCCGCACCGGAAGTGTTAGTGCTAGAGGGCAAGGAAATGAGAATGCCGAATATCAAGAAAATCCAGCTCAATGACCACCACCTCCTCCAATCAAGCTCCCGATCGGGCGCCAAATGATGGCCAATCGACTCATCCGATTGAGTTGCTAGCGATCCCTTCACAAAGAATCGTAATACCCAAGCGCCGTGACCTATCATGCTCCTCCACCTCCCGCAAGAGTAACTTTGTCGAGTTCATGAGGATGCGCCCGCCAACATTTTCTAGTAGCACGGAACCCATGGACGCAGATGATTGGCTCAGGCCATTGGAAAGAAACGGATATTGCTCAATGCACGATCGTGAGAGAGTTTTGTTTGCCTCTCATCAATTGATTGGTCCCGCATCGTAATGGTGGATAATTTCAAAGATGTCCCATGCTAATGCCCAAGAAATCACTTGGGATGAGTTCATGCAAGCTTTCCACGATCTCACATTCCATCCGCATGATTACCTTGAAAAAGAAGGAGTTTCGCCGCCCGCCAAGGAAACCGCTCATTGGCGAGTATCCGCATAAGTTTAACCAACTTGCTCGCTATGCCCCGAGGATGTAGCCAGAGATGAAGACAGCAAGAGCGATTTGAAGGGTTAAACGACGAACTCTCTGCTCGCTTGATTTCTCGATTTTACCGACTTTCAGCAGCTTGGTAATAAGGCCATACGCCAGAAGGCAAACATCAGAAATGGAGAATCGCAAGCGAGGATGGCGGCTGTAAGTTTAACTCGAGGACTACCCAAGCCTCGCTTTCTCGGCCTCACCACCTCAACGTGGGAGATTCGCACTACTACACCAAGAGTTCCACCCAGCCTGCGCCCAAATACTTCCGGATTCCGTAGTAGTTCATCCGAGGTCGGCCAGCAGGCTGCGCTATTTCCACAGCAGAATCACTTGCTTTCACCGCAACGAGTTGGGTCATTATGCCAATAAGTGTCCCAAGAAGAAGCAGATCGCCACCCCGTCAAGCCAACTCCCGAGTTTCAGCCTCCGGCGGTCCTCAAGACCGGTGGTCAATTCATGAAGGGACGTGTGAATCACGCCACCGCAGAGGAAGCCTATGCAAGACACTGATGTTGTTCTTGGTACGCCTTGTCAACTCAAGATCAAAGATCGCTTTATTTGATTCCGAGCTTCGATTCTTTTGTGTCAAATAAGTTTGTGGAAAATATGGGTTATCTACCTCCCCTTAGTTAAGCCCATGTTAATCCATTCCCTGCTCGTAAATGAGGGCTAGTTTATTCTGTCCAAATCTTACCTTTGAAATCTCTCGAGTAACTTTCGCCAACTTAATAGTCTTATGCTCGCAAGGATTGGACGTAATTTTGGAATGGATCGCTTGCCAAAAATCAAGGTAGGATAGATTGTGCTAGTAGATCTATCAACCTCACCAATGAACAAGGGATTTCAAGAGAGTTCCAACCCAAGACTTCTACTAAAGAAGTCCTATCTTGACCAGCTTTAAAGGAAGTGAAATCGAAGATATACCCGTGGTACAAGAATATCCAGATGTTTTTCCGAGGACTTACGGTATGCCACCGACGGACATAATGTTCTTAATTGACTTAGTCCTGTGGATCGCTCCAATTTCAAGCGACCCTACTGAACGCCGCAAATGATCTAGCAGAGTTGAAGAAGCGATCAAGAACTACAGAGTAAAGGTTACATTCAACCGAAGTTCATCGCCTTGGGAGCTCCAAGACTATTTGTCAAAAAGAAAGACAATAGTATGAGAATGTGTGTGGACTATAGATCACTCAACGAGGTAACAATCAAAAACAAGTACCTGCTACCTAGGATAGATGATCCGCTTGATCAACTTAAAGGAGCCAGTGTTTTCTCCAAGATTGATTTGAGGTCGCTACCATCGCTAAAAATCGACCGTAAGATATTCAAGACACCTTCACCACCGTGATATGGATCAGACGAGTTCACAAAGTGATGTCATTTGACTAACAAATGCCCTCGCTTATTTCATGAATATGATGAACAAAGTGTTCATGGAATTCTTGGATAAGTTTGTGGTGGTATTCATAGATGATATTCTCATCTATTCAAGAGATATGGAAGAGCATGAAAACATCTCGTAATTATTTTGGGCAAACTTCGAGAACACCAACTTTATGCCAAACTCAAAGAAAAGTGAATTTTGGCTCACCAAGTGGCATTTCTTGGACACATTGTGTCACAGGAGGAGTTGCAGAGACCCTCAAAGGTTGAAGTCAGAATGGATTGAAGCAACCCAAGTCATCATGTATGAGAAGTTTTCTGATTAGCTGGGTACTACCGCAGATTCATTGAAAGTTTCTCCAAGATCGCCAAACCCATGACTCAACTTCAAGAAGGAAAAGAAATTTGAATGGACAAGTGCTTGTGAACATAGTTTTCAAGAGTCAAGAAAAGACTAGTCTCGCACTGCTAGTTTTACCGGATATACGTAAGGATTTTGAAGTTTTCAGGACGACATCCTGGGCTAGGATGTGTACCGATGCAGAAGGAAAGGTTGTGGCTTATGCATCTCGCCGATTAAGGCCACATGAAGGAAATTATCCAACTCATGATTTAGAGTTAGCAAGAATTGTGCATGCTTTGAAAATCAAGCGGCATTATCTCATTGGTAATCACTGTGAGATTTTCACAGATCATAAGAGTTTGAAATATATCTTCACCCAAATGATCTTAATCTCAGCAAAGAAGATGGTTAGAGCGATAAAGGATTATGACCTTGGAATTCATTATCACCCGTAAAGCTAACGTGGTAGATGCTCGAGTAGGAAAGCATCGCAACACGGTGTTAGTTCAAGAAAATCAACCGAGTTGTATGAAGAACTAAAGCATCCGAACTGAAATTGTCACCAAGGTCAACACAAACGGTGGAAGTCCAACCAACCATACAAAGTCGATCGAGAAAAACAAATAGAAGACGAAGACATCAAAGAAATCATGAAGAATATGAGAAGAGGCAAAGCCCTGTGATTTTCTCAAGACGAGCAGGCACAGATGGTTTGGCAACCGATCTGTACCTAAACATCATGAAACGCATAACCGATTCTCAAAGAAGCTCATGAATCACCTTACTCTATTCATCCCGGAGTACCAAGATGTACCAGATCCAAGGAAAAGTATTGGTGGGTTAGTATGAAGCGAGAGATCGCTGAGTTTGTTGCACGCCAGATGTATGTCGTGTTAAGGCAGAACATCGAGACTCGCGGATTGTTACAACCATTACCAATTCCCGAGTGGAAATGGGAGGAGATTGGTATGGATTTTATCACCGACTACCTAGGACCCAATCAGTTGTGATTCCATTTGGGTGATAATTGACCGATTAACAAAAGTGGCTCATTTTATTCCAACCAAGACCACTTACGTAGCAATAAGTTAGCGTAATTGTACATGGCCAGATCGTCTGCCTACATGGTATACCCAAGAAAATTGTGTCCGATGAGGTTCGCAGCTCACTTCAAAATTTTGGCAGAGTCTACATGAAGCTTTGGGAACTGTGACTCAACTTCAAAGACAAAGATATCATCCCCAAACAGATGGCCGACCGAACGTAAATCAGTCCTAGAAGACATGCTTCGAGCTTGTGCTATAGATTATGGAAGAAGTCGATAAGAATTTGCCCTATGCAGAATTTTCCTACAACAATAGCTTTCAAGCTAGCCTACAGATGTCGCCATTTGAAGCATTGTATGGTAGAAAGTGTAGAACCCTCTCCTTTGGGATCAAGTAGGAGAACACCAATTCTTCTGACTGTAATTGATAAAAGAAGTCAAAGTAAGGTAAAAGCAATAAGAGAACGTCCCAAAGTAGCTCAAACCCGACAAAAGAGTTATGCCGATAATCGCTTGAGAGAACTATCCTTCGAGATGGGAGATTTTGTCTATCTCGTGGTAACTCCACCCGAGGAGTGAAGAGATTTCAGACTAAAGGAAAACTCGCACCTGCATTTGTCTGACCCTATAAGATTTTGGCAAAAGAGGTGAAGTTGCTTATCGCTTGAACTACCAAAGATCTCTGTCACTGCTCACAATGTCTTCCATGTATCCCAGCTTAAAGAAATGTCTCAGAGTACCAACGGAAGAAACACCGCTGAGAGCATCGATCTTCGTGAAGATCTCACCTATGTGGAACAACCAATCAAGATTCTCGATGTGGCGTAACGCGCCACCGTAGCAAAGTCATTCGCTCTTGTAAGGTTCATGGAGCAATCATTCGTAAGAAGAAGCTACCGGGAGCGAGAAGAAGTTTTGAGAGCCGAGTATCCCTACCTTTTGTCGACTAAGTCCAATCTCTGGTCGAGATTCCCTTTAAGGGGGTAGGTTTGTAATGACCCAAAATTTCAATTTCATTTAAAATAAGACTTTATTAATTTTTGTGGATTTTCCGAATTTTAAAAGCTTTTCAATAAAGTATATTAAGGCTAAAAGAATTTATGTGCAAAATCTATTACCAACTAAAAGTTGGAATTATTTTATTTAAGTCCGTAATGCCTCATAGAATTTATGTGAATTTTCTCAAAATTTTTGGACTTCATTTACTATTTTCTAAAGCTTATTTGAATTTCTCGAATTAAATCAATTGAAAAAGGTTTAAAATTCTTCACATAAGATCGGGGCAAGCCAAAGATCAGGCGCTTCTCGCCCAACTCTCTCCTCGCATGAGTAACGCGGACCGTCCGATCAAAATCGGACGGCCGACATCAATCCGCCGCGCCTCTCTCCTCTCTCTGTCTCATTGTGGTGGGGCCCTGCTGCACATGTGTCGCCTTCCTCGCCTCCTTCTTCTCCGCGTCGCACGCCATTACCGCATTACTGCTCGAGCTCTTCAATCCGTGATTCCTCCCCATTACTCCCGCCATCACGCGCAATGAAAGTCACCGCTAACGCCGCGCTCATCCCGGCTTTACTCGCCTCAAAACGCCCGTAACGCCGCCGCCCTCACCTCCGCCGCGGCCATTAACGCCGCCCACGATCTCCATCTCCGCCTCCCTCGCCTATAAAGGAGCACCAGCGCGATTCTCTCCCACAGCCATTCCCCCTACTCCCACCTCCTCGCCTCAATCGCCAGCATTTGAAGTTTCTCGCCGCGGCCAAGCTCCATCTTCTTCGAGCGCCGCGACGGTGAAGCCTCCCGCCACCGCGATCGCACCATCGGCTTCGATACTCCGCGAACCCGTGCGCGCTCGCCCTCGCCTCGAGATCCCCGAGCACCCTCCCGCTAACGACCAACCTCGCCGCCGCCTCGCCGCCGCCGACCATCTTCCGCCACGCCCCGCGCCGCCAGTAGCGATCGCACTCAGCGATCACCTCCTCTATCTATTGCGCACTCACCGAGCTCGCCGCGCCGCTGCTCGCCGAACCTCGGTTCCCGAGCGCCTTCCCGGCCGACGTGGCTACCAAATGGTCGCCACTGGCGCCATGGGCATTTTGGCCGACGTGAGTGGCCACATAGGCGCCAACAGGACGGCCAAGGCCAAAGACAACCGCTTCACATCAGGTGCGTGAGCCGAGTCCACTGTGGACTTGAAAACGCCGTGGACTCACCCATGACTGCTTGGGCCCACATGTCGCCTCTCAGGAACAAGATTACGACGCCACCGGCGCAATAAATAGAATTTCCTTTAGAAATTTAATTCGGAAATTCGAAATTTGATTTTTGATTTAAATTTAGATTTAAACTTCCAGAGCTCGTATTTCTTCATACAAACTCCGATTTAGGTGATTCAAATTTCTAAATTTGTATAAAATCAAGATCTAGCTAACTAAACCAAAATTATTTAATTTGGAGTTAATTTGAATTTTCATTTGAATTTATTTGTGTTCATTTGAATTCTGCTTGAATTTGGAATATTTTCACAGATAGATTTTGACGAATTCGAGAGCTTGACCCTATTGAAGAAGTAGAATACTGTGAATTTGAGCAAGGCAAGTTACACCATTGACCATTTTGCCCCAATATTTAAAATTATTTAATTCTATTTTAAATTATTATTGCATGCATAATTGTATTTAATTATTTTAAATTCTGCTTTAAATATTTAATTATTCCAATTCCTTTGTATAGCCAAATTTGATTGTTGTATTATCAATTCCTTGTAACCTTAGTCAAATGAATTTAAAATAAATATATGCATAGCAAATGCTTAGACCATGAAATATTTGACTTTGGGAGAATTTAGCCAAAATTTCATAAATTGATAAAAGCCTATGACATTGCTTTGTCATGGTGGACTTTTGCAAATGTCTTTGAAAATTTAAAATAAAAGAAAATGGTTTGTACTTGGGCAAACATGGACCGCTGGTGGGTGCAGTTTATGCACGGCCTGTCTCGTTAGGATCGAGACCTGTGGTTTTTATTGAAAGTTGCCCAAGTAGATTAAGGACCGCCTTTGAGCCGCATCTTGCAAAAGCTCCACCGACTACCACATGTTTCAGATGGGCGTAACTGTGCTTAATAATTTGTATTACCTCGTATTGTTTATGCCATTTTGTTGTGTGGGTGTTTGCTAGACTTTATTCCCACTTGGCGCAAGAGGGGTTTCAGCAGTGGTTAGCCTAATGGAAGTGAAACCTTAGCGGGCATATTGGTATTGAGGTAATGCATTGAAACGCCTTGTGATAATTGCCTAGTCACACACCTAAGGAAGTGTGTATTGGCCGACATAACTGCAAATTATCTCGTGTGGGTAAAGTTGTACAACCTCCGCAGAGTGTAAATCTATTCGAATAGCCGTGTCCACGGTCATGGACATGCCGAGCAAAGCCACTCTAAGTTAGATTTGTTTTTGGTTTTAAAATAACTTTGGACATGATTTGAGGATGGTTAATCCTTGTGGTAAATTTAGGCATGTAGCCTTGTGATAGGAGGGTATCCTTCACCATGTTTCATATGGAGGTTATCCACTATAAAATGATCAATTTTAAATCTGATTTTAGTTATGTAATGAAAATGTGCCTTGAAACTTAGTATAACTATTTAAACCAAAAGGTCGATTTATGCAAATAAACCCTACAACCTTCCTTTGAATAACTTATGCATGCATTCTAAATTCAGATTGGTGTAATTTATAGCACAGCTTGTAGTGCTCACTCTTGCTGAATATTATTATTCAGAGAAGAGCGCTATCCGTAGGTGAGGAGCAGGACGATTAGGCGCGATCTCCGCACGATTGCCTGTGGCGATCGTGTGGCTTACCATTATTATTTTGCTTCCGCTAATGTTTTATTTGGCCTCCGCCCCAGCTTGTAATAAACTCTATGCTTATTAAATATACACTGGATATGTTTGTGATAACATTTTTGTGATTGTGTACACCGGAAATCTCGGACTAGTGTATGAACACAGAGAATTCGGATCCTTCGCTCCCTGCTCTTAAGCTTGTTCGAGGCTTGGTACAAAATACCCTTGCACCTATTCTGCGAGAAGAGTGGACATTTAGTTGAGTTACATTGGCGTAGGTTGAAAAATTCTAATCATGCTAGAACCTTATTTCATCAACCGAGAGCTTGTATGAAACATGGTCATGAAAAGAAGAAGAAACTGGTCTAGGATACTTTGCACATGCTTATCATCATCATGTTCCTAGGCGAATGCATCTCATGTGTTTGTAACCATTGCTCATGATAGGACTTCAACTAGGATCAAGGACACTCATTACGCTTTGCATACTACTGCATGAGGCGTGTGTCTCAAAGATGGGTTCCCAAGTCTATCTTAACTAACCCCAAAGATTGAGACACATCGATCTTTTGTGCCTTGATTTTCGTGGATCGTCGCGGAAGGAGGAAGAACACGTGGCTCGTCGACTCGGCTGTTCACGCCACATGACCAGGAGACTCAAGATGGTTCACTTCCTTCACGGCTTGACGGTGATGACTTCATCACCTTCGGAGATGATTCACAAGGGCGGATCGAAGGAACTGGATCGATCGGGGTGAGCAGCGAGTTCATTCTCAAGGATGTCGTTCTTGTGGCCAAGCTAAGGTACAATCTCCTTTCTGTCTCACAGCTTCTCGATGATGGCTATGAGACTAGATTTAAGAAGAACGCTTGTCGGGTGCTTGATTCTTTTGGTGAGCTCGTTTTTGGAATTTCTAGAGTTGGCGAGAATATTTGGAGTGATTTTTCCGAATCTCTTGCGGATCTCTCAAGTGTTTAGTTGCATCTTCTTACGATATCGGCTTTGGCACCGGCGCAGGGCACATTTGTTTTGATCATCGACACGAGTTAGCGGCCTTGATCTCATGAGAGGTTTGCCTAAACTCAAAGCATCAAAGATCTTTGTATGTGCTCCTCAGAGGCATGGCAAGCCGCCATCGCCTCACATCCTTCATTGACTTTGGTCATGACCGATGGACCGACGATTGCTTCATATGGATACTGTTGGTCCTGCTAGGGTTCGGTCAGTCGGTGGCAATTGGTACATTCTTGTCATAGTCGATGATTTTTCGAGATATTCTTGGGTGTTCTTTCTTGCTTCGAAGGATTAGGTCTTTGATCATTATGATGATCTTGTTCTTCGTTTGGCTTCTGAACTTCCTGGTGCCTTGAGAGCAATCCGCAGTGATAATGGCACGGAGTTCAAGAATGCCTCTTTTGCCTCTTTTTGTGCTGAGCGCGGCATTGAGCTTCAGTTCTCTTCTCCACACGTCCCTCAACAAAATGGCATTGTGGAAAGGAAGAACAGGACCTTAGTCTCGATGGCTAGGACGATGCTAGATGAGTATAGCACACCGAGGAGGTTTTTGGGCCGAAGCTATTGCTACAGCTTACCATATTTCAAATCGTGTCTTTCTAAGACCGTCTTTAGGCAAGACTTCTTATGAGCTTTGTTTTGGCAGAAAACCCTCAGTTTCGCATTTTCGAGTCTTTGGATCGAAGTGTTTTATTCTCAAGACAGGGAACCTAGATAAATTTGAATCAAGAACTTGTGATGGTTTATTTCTAGGTTATCCTGCTCATTCGAGGGGTTTTCGGGTTTTTAATGTTGAAACTAACATTGTCCAGGAGACATGCAATGTCACTTTTGATGAGACTAGCCCTGCAGGCTAGATCCGATGTTTGGTGACTTCAGGTGTGAGAGCATATTTGTTGAGGAAGATGAGGATGAATTTGATGATGCTCCTCCACTGCCGCTAATGCTCGATTCAGCTCGTAACACACGCATGATCGCTTCACCTCCAATTGAGGCTCCTCCGTGATCTTCTTCATCATCAGACTTACGGAGGTTGAGGAGATACTATCTCCCCCAAGCGCTCCTTTGCACATCCAGAAGCAACACCCATCGGATCAGATGATTGGTAGTCTCCATGAGCGAGTCACTCGCTCCAGGTATCATGATCCGAGTCTTTTCTCTCACTCTGCATTTGTAGCGTCTTTTGAACCCAAAGATATATCACATGCTTTATCTGATGCTAGTTGGGTCAATGCCATGCATGAGGAGTTAGAAAATTTTGAAAGAAATAAAGTCTGGAATCTTGTAGAACCTCCTAGTGGTCATAATGTAATTGGTACAGTTGGGTGTTTAAAATAAACAAAATGAGGATAGTTACGTGGTTAGAAACAAGGCTAGGTTGGTAGCTCGGGGTTTTAGTCAGTTGAGGGTTAGATTTTGATGAGACCTTCGCTCCTGTTGCTAGATTAGAAGCCATTCGCATCTTGCTTGCATTCGCTGCATCTAAAGGTTTTAGGTTGCATCAAATGGATGTTAAGAGTGCTTTTCTGATTGATTTTATAGAGGAGGAAGTGTATGTTAGGCAACCCCCTGGCTTTGAGGATCCCAAGCACCCTGATCGTGTCTTTAAGCTATCCAAAGCCTTGTATGGTCTTAAGCAAGCCCTAGAGCATGGTATGATAGACTTAAGACCTTTCTCGCTAAGAATGTTTTTAAATGGGAAAAGTTGATAAGACTCTATTCATTCTTAGGCATGGCAATGACTTCTCGCTTGTTGATTTACGTTGATGATATTATCTTTGGTGGTTCCTCTCATGCTCTTGTTTCTAGTTTTTCCGAGACCATATCGAGGAATTTGAGATGAGTATGATGGGCGAGCTCAACTACTTTCTCTGGGCTGCAAATCAAGCAATGCAAGGAAGGATCTTCATCCATCAAACGAAGCACACCAAGGATCCGCTCAAGCGCTTTGATATGGGTGATCAGAAGGCGATCGCCACTCCCATGGCGACTTCACCGCTTTGTGGATTTCATGGGGATATGCTCCAGATCTTAGGATGATGTGACAATTGGCAATGATGTTTACGGTTTGTCGTTTCATGCGTTTTGACAAAGCTACAGTGTTTTCTCGTCAGGCGGTTCGACCGGTCCTTGCACTGCGGTCCGACCGGTCCCAAATCGGTCGGACCTACCATGTAGGGCGGTCGGACGGTGGTGACCAAAGTGGTCAAAATGAGCCGAGCCAAAATAGGTGTTGTAGGCAAGTGAGGGATCCCAATGCACTTGGTCTCATGATTTTGGAGTCTCCGAAGAAGTTCTATTGGTTTAAAGTTTCCAGAAGGTTTCGGAAATTGGGAGTTTGTATTTCGGCTAAGTCCCAAGGGGCGGTCCGACCGGCTCACAGGGAGCGGTCCGACCGGCCATGGGGCGGTCCGACCGGCTCACCTGGAGCGGTCAGACCGGTTTCTACTTGAACGTGGGCCAACTTCGTAGCGATGTTGTTTTGTTAGGTCAAAGTCTTTGGTATTGTGGCATATGATTTGCATGATGCATGTTTTGACTAACATGGGTCAAGTTGTGAAGAACTTGTTCCCAAATTCGTGTTTGCTTGTCTGTGGTTGTGCAGGTTGCTTGGTGGTCAACGACGGTCAACGGCGAGGAGGATCGGGACTAGACTTGGAGAGTTGAGGTCCAGAACGATCGACGATGCCGGGTGAGGTCAACGACTCAAGCGTGACACAAGATGGATAAGGGTGACCTATTGGCGAATCCATGGTGCATGGTGAAGCGGTTTAGGTCAAAACGTTAAAGACGCGCTTTGCAGCAATGCGTGTGTGTGACCCGCTTGTTAGTGGGCCTTGGGAGCCCAATGGAGTCAAACCCTAGGAGTCTAGGCCTCCACTATAAATAGGGGAGGTGGTGGCTGCACCATCTAGCTCTTCTCACTCTCGCCTCTTTTGTTGCAAAACCCTAATTGGCTTAGGGGAGTTGAGGTGGAGGCTAGGGCTCTTTATGGTTTGAGGAGAATTTCGTGATCTTGGATTGACCATCGATCCATGGTGGCGTGGGTGTAATCCAAATGGCGATCACGTTCTTAATCAATGCAAGGTTTGCTTGAGATAAGTCTCTTTTCGTTCTTGCTTTCAATTTCGTGATTTTAGGGCTTTCTTTGATCCACGAGTTTTTGATTGATTCTTTCACGTGGATTAGCTTGCTGTGATGTGTGGAACCCATCTAGGATCAATTTGATCATCAATCACCCACGAGCAAGCGATTGGATCTAGTTTTCACTTTTGCTTGGTTTTGCACCCTTCTTCAATCAGATCGTAAAAGATATTTGTTCGCCCAAGAATTATCATAATTTTTGATTGGAATAGGTCCTTAATATCATAGAGAAGGTGTGCAAAGTTTCGTGAAGTTTGGAGTTGAGAATCAAAAGTTAGACCTAATTGCAACTTCGTCATCGGGTCGTTTTTTTGCTCGAGCTCGCGGTCGGACCGCCCCACACCGTAGAGGTCGACCGATTTTGGTGCCGGTCGGACCGCCCGTATAACAGTCGGGGCCGACCGCCACTGTTAAGATTTGATTCTTGCGATTTTTGTCGCATTGCTTAGGGGTTTAATTGGATTCAATACTAGTCTTCCATTTGTCTCGATATATTGATCTTCATAGCTTCATCATAGCTATTGGAGTGAAATTGTGTTGAATTCATATTTTGTGAAAAAGTGAGCGTGCTCCTATTCACCCCCCCCCTCTAGTCGCCTTTTCGGTCCAACAGCCTTGGATCCAGATGAGGAAGGAGAAGCCGTGGATCAACGCGAGTACCGCAGCATGATCGGCTCTCTTCTGTACTTGACGGCCTCAAGACCGGACATCCACTTCGCGGTCTGCCTCTGCGCGAGGTTTCAGGCGTCACCGAGGACGTCACATCGCCAAGCCGTTAAGCGCATCTTCAGGTATTTACATTCTACCCTCCAGTATGGCATTTGGTATTCTTGCTCTTCTTCGCTGTCCATTCGGGGGTTTTCTTATTCTGATTTTGTGGGCTGTAGGCTAGATAGGAAGAGCACTTCTGGTACATGTCATTTCTTAGGCACGTCTCTTGTCTCTTGGCCTTCTAGGAAGCGTCTTACATTGCACAATCCACTCTTTGAAGTTGAATATGTAGCCGCTAGTCATTTCTTTGTAGTCGATTTTGTGGATGGTGTCCACTCTTAAGGACTTTGGGTTAAACTTTGCTAGTGTTCCTCTTTTCTGTGATAACACTTCTGCTATTAACATTGCTAAGAACCCTGTGCAACACTCTAGGACCAAGCACATAGACATTCGCTATCACTTCCTTAGAGACCATGTCGAGAAGGGTGATATTGTGCTGCACTTCGTGGAGTCCGAGGCAAAACTGGCTGATATCCTCACCAAACCTTTAGACCCAACAAGGTTTGCCACCTTGAGAAGTGAGTTAGGGGTAATTTATCCCTATGGGTTGGTTTGAGGGGGAGTTCGATCTTTTCTGATCTTACCTTGTTCTTTTGATCTCTTATTGTTCTTTTTCTGAACTTATTGATCTTTCTGAACTTTTTAGGTTTTTAGGCTTTTTATTGCATCTCATTGTATCATATTGCATTCATATGAAAAATACAACAAGTGGTATGAAAAATTCAAAAAGATGCATTGTAATATAAGATTTTCTGCTTATCTTTTAAAATTGATGAAGCTTTGCCTATTACCGTTTTGAGCTTTAGTATTTCAATTCTTGCTCAATGCCATGTCTAGTTCTTTGACTTGCTAGAATTATCATGCTTTTACATGTGTAGTTAAGTCTTTGCTATATGAGCTAGAACTTTAAAACAACTCGAACTAAGAAATTGCAATTTGCGGATGTTTTAGCGAGTTGCGCATTAGTGCTCCTTTTGTGACATTGGCCCTGTCAGAATTACTTTGTGAGCTCTTGAATCTAAAATTGACCATTACTTGAGCTTTTGTGTTCTTGAGATTCTAAAACTGCTCTTGTGAAAAATAAAAAATCAAGATTGTCTTATGCTTAAAATGTGCCAAACTACTCTTACGAGACTGCTTGTCAAATGACATGAACTTGGAGATAGTTTGATGATCCAGACGATCTCAAGGGGATTGCTTGTCAGAAATGACATGAACCTCAAGATTTGTCGCCCTGGTAGAAGCTTAGAAAGAGTTTGTGGATGGCTCCTAGTCCAGGATCTTCTTTACTAAGATATACCTTTAATCAACTTCTGGTCGAAGCTTAGGATGAGTTTGTGGATGGCTCCTAGTCCAGGAACTTGTTACTAAGTTAGATCATTAGTCAACTTAAATATTCAATGCATATGTGAAAACTGTTGACAAATGGGCTTTTGAGAAATACTGAGCAAAATGATTCAATACAGGACCTGATTGACTCTTAATGTGGTCTTTGTTAGACTTTTGATCTCATTTTGATATTTTGACATGGCCAATTTCATTTTAGGATCTCTGTTGATGAACTTGCTGAATTTGATGCTTTGCTTAAATTGATCAAATCTATTGCTTTACTTTTGAGCCTTTGTGCGTAGCTTTGATATATATGTCTTACCATGATCTTGCTAGCACTGTCAGGCTTGATATGTTATTTGTGCAATATTAGAAATGCTGGCTAGTTCTTTTGGGTAATCTCCAGAGCTTCTTGTAATCAGAAATTAAAAAATACAAAAATGAAGCCACTCCATTGCACTTCATGCATACTTCTTCTTTTTGCTTCCTTCTTCATTCTGCAATTGTTATCTCTGGATGAGAGGAAGGCGTGATTCCTTGATGACTCCATTGTCAAAGGGGGGGAAGATATTTCAATGTTGGAGAGAAGTTTATACAAAGGGGAGAAAGTTGGAGAATTTAAAATTTTCTGAAATCCGAGGATCATAGTGAGCGGGAGTTTTTAAATTGCATTCTTATTGTCTTATTGACTCTTCTGAACTTGAATTACATTTATTACTCTTCACAATGATCAAAGGTCAATTGAACAATTGTTCTTTCATATGGACCTTAAGTGAGATTTTTGATCTTTTTCTGGAAATCAAAGTTTTTATGCTTTGTTTTGCCTTATCTCACTTGCCTATGCTATTCTGATGCCAGCTTGGTCATTTCCATTGCTTTCTCTTGCTATTGGACCAAGTTGTGCCTTTGTGCGGAAACGAAAGTTTTTTACTTTTCAAACCTCCAAATTACATTTTCTGGATTATTGCCAATGTGTTCATCAAGGGGGAGATTGTGGATATCATGGGGATATGCTCCAGATCTTATGATGATGTGACAATTGGCAATGGCGTTAACGGTTTGTCGTTGCACGGGTTTTCGACAAAGTTTCAGAACTGTTCAGGCATTCTGGACAGGGGCGGTCCAACCGGCCATAGCATGGCGGTCCGACCGGTCCCAAATCGGTCGGACCGGCCATGTGCGGCGGTCAGACCGGCCGTGACCAAAATGGTCAGAATGGGCTGGGCCAAAAATAGAGGGTGTAGGCAAGTGAGGGGATCTCAATGCACTTGGTCTCATAATTTTTGGAGTCTCCAGTCAAAAGTTCTATTGGTTTAAAGTTTCCAGTAGGTTTCGGATTTTCAGGGGTTGAAAATCGGCTAAGTCCTTTCGGGCGGTCCGACCGGCCTATGGCTGGCGGTCCGACCGGCAAGGCCGGCGGTCAGACCGGCCCTGAGGGGCGGTCTGACCGGCTGTCACTTGAACGTCGGCCTTCGTGGCGGCGTTGTTCGTTGGTTAGGTCAAAGTCATGGGTTTCAGTGCAAATGTGTTGCATGATGCATGTTTTGACTAACGTGGGTCAAGTTGTGAAGAACTTGTTCCCGGTTTGGATTTGCTTTGTCTATTGGTGTGCAGGTAGCTTGGAGGCCAACGACGGTCAGCGGCAAGGCTGATCGAGACTAGGCTTGGAGAGCTGAGGTCCAGAACGATCGGGGAAGCCGGGTGAGGTCAATGGAGTCAAGCATGGCACAGTATCGGACAATGACGACCGAACAGGCGACGGCGGTGCGGGGTTGGATCAAGCGGGCGCGTGGTGCAAGTGCCATGGTGGTTCTGGTGGGAGCCGGATGGGAGAGACTTGCCGACATGTTGAGAGCCATTGATCAACCTACACGTGGCGAAGCATGGGAGGTGCTTCACAAAGATGGGACTCGGTCTTTACGAAAAGATCGAGAAGGGGTATTTTGGTAATTATATCAAATACCGCCTTGGTGACCTTTTGACGAGCCGCGGCGCAAGATGGCGTGGAGAAGCGGAGTAGGTCAAGAGGAGATGAAGACGGCGCTTCGAGAAGCGTGCGTGTGTGACCCGTTTGTTTTGGGCCTTACCGGGAGCTCATTTGGGTTATTCTTCTAGAAGGTCTAGGCCTCCACTATAAATAGGAGGGAGGTGGCTGCACCCCTAACTAACCCTTTCATTGTTGAAACCCTAGTTTTGGCTTAGGTGCTTAGGGAAGGTTTAGTGGAGGTTAGGGTTCTAGAGAGAGATGTTTTGATCTTGTGTCCATGCGTATCTGTATGAGTGGCTGTAATCGATACGCTATCAAATCAATCCAAAGAAGAGTTCTCTCTAAGATGAGTTCATTTGCCTTCTTTCTCTCTATTTGGTGATTTTGAGTCTTTCTTTGATTCGCATGTTTTTGATTGATTTCTTTATATGATCTAGCTTGCTGTGACATGTGGGAACACATCTAAGATCATCTTGATCATCAATCACCCACGAGCAAGATTTTGGATCTAGTTTTCGTTTTGACTCGGTTTTGAACCATCCATCTCTCAAACTGAAAAAGGTCATAACTTTTCCATGGATCTCCATGATCTTCGATTGGAATAGGTTCCTGACATCCTAGAGAAGGTGTGTTCCAAGTTTCACGAAGTTTGGAGTTGTAGATCAAAAGTTAGACCTATTTGCAACTTCGTTTTTCGGGCTGATTTCACTGTTCATCAGGCTGGAGGTCGGACCGCCCCTCAACAGAGGTCGGACCGCCCATGGACCGGTCGGACCGCCCTTGAATAGAGGTCAGACCGCCCCACACTTAGGAAATTAAGTTTTGGTTGTTTTTTATTGTTTTGCTTCGGGGTTTTGATTGGATTCAATCCTAGTCTTCCGCTGTACTGGTATATCGATCTTCATAGCTTCTATAACTATTGGAGTGAAATTTGTATTGAATCTGATCTTGTTGAAAAAGTGAGCGTGCTCCTATTCACCCCCTCTAGTCGCCTTTTCGGTCCAACAATGTATTTCAGACTCTTGTGATCAGTGAATATATCACAAGATTCGTCGTACAAATAATGGCGCCAGATCTTTATTGCATGGACCACTGCGGCAAGCTCTAAATCATGAGTAAGATAATTCTACTCGTGCTTCTTCAACTGTCTCCATGCATAGGCAATCACCTTGCCATCCTGCATGAGCACACAACCAAGTCCAACTCTGGACGCATCTGAATAAATTATGAAACGCTTCTCAGGCTCAGGAAGAGTAAGAATTGGAGCGGTCACCAACCTATTTTTCAAAGTACAGAAACTGCGCTAACACGCATCTGACCACTGAAATTTGACATCTTTCTGTGTCAACTGAGACATCGGTCTAGCAATGGTTGAAAACCCCTCCATGAATCGCCGGTAATAGCCAGCTAAACCCAGCAAACTCCTCACTTCCTTGACATTGGTTGGCTTTACCATTCTACCACCGTTGATATCTTGCTAGGATCAACTGAAATGCCCTCTTGATTGATCACACTGGGTTCCTAAGGAACATAGGATTTTATGGTCTCTATGTCCTCACACCACCTGCGGTCCAAACCAATAAAATCCTCCCCTTACTTAACCGTACGGTACCCATATCCCGCATGTGATAGTACGCTCGGTACTTGTAGTGTAACGTCCATGGCTCGGTCCTTAATGGTCCAGACAAGACAACCACAAACCCGAGTCTCGTGCATAACAGCACCCACACTACAACCACTTGTCCGGACCCAAAAGCCATTTCACATAACCAAAATATAACTCAATAACTAGAGTTGTTATGTGTTTCCCACAATTGTCGAGCTAGTCCCGTCAATTGATCTACTGCGTTATCTAGACCTGCAATGGCTAAGCATTCTACTCACAACAATCTTATCATCATAATATCTATCTTAAGCATATGTGTATGGGAAATATCAGGGACAACCAACAAGTATAGGATATAACTAATCTACTCACAACATAACGTATACCGAAAATAGCATGTAGGCAATATCGTTGCATTTCAAACACTAGTGTAATAAAACTGGGATCAATATGATGCAAAAGAAAGTTCAAATGATGCTTGCCTTGCTGGAAGAGTAGTTGTTCACTCTCGGCGGAGTAAGAATCTAAGTTAATTTCGTCGGTATCTAAAGAACGGAAATATCAATAAACATCGAGAAAAGGCCTAAAATGCAAGATGCTCGAAAAGTTGTGAGATTTCTACAGTAGTTAGATGCTGATTTTAGATGAATTTAGGTGCAATAATTATTCCATTTGCATTTACTATATGAAAGTTATGGCCGTTTGAATTTTGTATGTCCCGAAAATGTATTTTATTTAATTTAGAGTTTTGGCAAAAATTTGTAGAGCAGTGATGAGACCAATGGTTACATAGTTAAATAGAGCACATTATTATGAGTCCACTGCAAATTAGTT
This sequence comes from Hsuehochloa calcarea, assembly GCA_036346395.1. Taxonomy (NCBI): domain Eukaryota; kingdom Viridiplantae; phylum Streptophyta; class Magnoliopsida; order Poales; family Poaceae; genus Hsuehochloa; species Hsuehochloa calcarea. The sequence continues at coordinate 26,132,476 of CM070611.1, read as the reverse complement.
CACCTCATAAGGAGCTTCTATGCAAAAGTTATGAATTTTCAAAGTTATAACAATTTTTCTATTGTAAAGATAATCCATTAAATGCTCATTTTCCAAAACTATATTCTCTGCTATAGAGAAAAATGTGCAACTTATTTTGAAATAAAGTTCATCAAAAATGAAAATTATCAGCATTGGTTTCATCCAAAATGGAGTTAACATGAAATAGTTATGCATTTCTGAAGTTAATCATATTTTTCAGTTTATAAATAAATACATTCTGATTTTCTTAAATGGATTTAATCTTTTCTTACCGAGGGTCACCTAGCCACTGCTACTGACATGTGGGGCCAGCCATAGTGCCATTTCTTATTTACCCACGGGGATTCTATTTTCTCGACTGACAAGTGGGCCCTCCTGTGAGTGACGGTGTCTACTGCACAGTGCGTGGACCACAAGTCCACGGCCGGCTCACAGCATAGTGAACATGCGTTTAAGTGGCCAGGCCCACCTGTCAGCCGCAGTTTAACCATTCCGCTTTCTGTGTGTGGGACCCACAAGTAATAGACTCATTTATTCTTTAAGACATCCATTAAAAACTTAACTCAATCATTAGCAGTTAAAGACGTTGATTAGCCTTAATAGCGTTGCTACAGTTGTCGGACGCGTCCGACAACAGCCGAGCTCGCCACGCCGGTGGATTGCCTGGCGACGGCGGCATTGGCCAGGGGCAAGGATGGGTGCACATTAACACTGCGCATCTAGGGGTGTTGCTGGCGACCCCTGAGGTGGCATGTGTCGCGGCTCATCGGAGAGGAGCGGCGGCAACAATACGACAAAAGTGTAGCAGCTAGTTGACGCTCAGCAGCGGTTCAAACGTGGGTGCATGAGCATCTAGGGACTACTGGGGAGCTACCTGGGTGTTAGAGAGAAGTGTGGATGGCCGGAGCTGGTTTGGCGATGGTGAGGTCCACGGCAGCGATGCGGTTCAACGTGGAGAAGACGCCCTGAGCAACCAGGAAAACATGGAAGCTTCGGGATAGCTCAAAGATCCCTAGGGTGTGCTCTAGTAGCAGGGAATTGACAAATTCCTTACCAGATCAAAGTGGGAGACGAAGAGTTTGGATTTCGCTCGAAAATGGACCAACCTTCGATTTCACAAGCTCCTGTCGTGCATTGCCAAAATTGGGTGAGGGGAACTCATACTCGAGCTCAAAGACATGATGTGACGCGCGGGAGTTAGCAAGTATCTTACCGGAGGCGAAGATAGCATAGAGTTGTCCCTGGGTGCAAGCTCTGGGCGTGAACCGGAGCCGAGGAAGACACGGTCGCGTTCCGGGATCTACAAGGCGAGGTAAGGCCTGGAATTAGCCAAAATGGAAACTCCATTGGTCGGGAGTAAAAGGGGAGTGGGAAGTGCGAAGCTTACCCAAGAGTAGAAGCAATGCGAGCCCCTTCTTCCTCTGGTGCCGAGAGGAAGAATGGCCGAGATTGGAGTGTACGTGGTACCTTAAGCCAAGCCGAGGGATGGAGTGGAGGCGGCGTTAGCTAGGGAAGCTCGGGGACTGGTCAGTTTGGGTGGTGCGATCATGGTAGTGACAGAGCTCAGTAGAGAACGCGCGGCGCGTGGTGCTCGGCTTCTGCGCGAGTGCCAGCGCGAGGGAGAAGACAGGTCCGACAGGTGGGACCCAGTGGACAACGACTCTAAGAGGCGACCGCGAGTACGTGCGTACCGATTAGTTGCGCGCCGTCAGATCTCAATCTGACGGCGAATGTCGCGCCACCTAACTTAACAAGTGCGCCCAGCACGTTAGATAAGGACCGGACGATCCTGATCGGACGGTCGAGGTGCGAGGGGGTTCGACCGAGACAGCTCGCCAAGTGGCTCGGTCGGGCTACTTTGTATTAGGTTCGAGTCCGAGGAATAGTATTCTATTTGACTAATTTCAAATCCATTTCTCCTAGTTTGACCGGCCCCTAAAGTAAAGAAAATAAATTCAAAAAAATATGAAAATAATCAGAGGGGTTCCTGGGGTAACCTAGTACCCATATAACTTTGGAAAACCCGCTGTTCAAGATTTATTTGGTATAATTTAAATTAACAAAAACATAGGTGATGAGTTGAGCTTGAATTTTATGTGGTTCATATTGGGATCCAAAAATTTGGGAACAATTATATTAATTCATGATAATTAATATAGTATTTGCATAAATTTATTCCAAAGGATGTTCATATGTTTATGTTACTGCTTTCTTTATGTTTTGTTTTTGTTAAGTGTTTGTTTAAACATTTGGATAAGAATTTCCTAGTACAAAGTATAATGCAAATGCTTAAAAATATGATGCATGCTAATGAGATGCATAGTAATCCTCTTTATTAAATTGGGGATGTGACAGTTAAACCTTAGCAAATCGATATTTTCTGTGCATCTTTCCTTACCCAATTCAATCTCAACACCTGCTGCCCAGATTAGTGGATAAAAACAAACAGTGAGTACACGAATGTACTCTGCAAGACTTTACCAAGATTATACATAGCTACATGCAAACTCTACTCAACGGAGAAGGCTATAGGGTTTATTTTAAGCCAAAGCAATATTTCATTTGAAGTACAATTAGTAGATTTAAATTGTAGGTGAGCAAACAATTTTTAATGCTTCAAATAACAACGAGTAATAACATTAGGAAACAACTAACATCAACAAGTGGTTGCCCCTATAGCACGCATGCGTAGCATGAGAACCCACTCTCAATACCACCCGATCAATTTTCAAGTTTAAAATTCCAAAATGTTTAGTCTAACTCTTGCACGACTTACCCAAGTGTGTCCATAACCAATGACTTGGTTATTTGAATAGATTATACCTTGCAGGGGTGTACAACTTTACCCATATGCCAGATTGCTTCTTTGCCATGCGATATAGCACACTTCCGAAGGTATGCCGGCAGAGCTAAGTCCTACGAGACGTTTTCCAACGAAATATATTAGCTAAGAGCCGCACATATGACGGTTAAACCTCCGTAAACCTCCCTTGTGTGTGCAGACAGGGCTCTCACGGTAGACCCATACATTATATTGAAGTCATCGGCCTAGCCTCGGTAACTGCCGATGCTCCTCAGCGAGGGAATCTAACCAAATCCCACCACGCACATTTCCAACCACAACAGAATAAATTTTCTCCTTAATAACTAGCACCCGCGATTAAGAGCTAATACACGCTAAAGTACTAAGTCAAATGGAGTTCCCAAAACTCTCATATGGATGCACATAATAATACTTGGATCAGTAACGCTAGATATTCGGTCCTTTTTTACTGAAATTTATGTCAGTCGACAGATACTAGGTACGGCATCTCCCGCGAGGATCACATAGCTAAGTGATTACAAGTTTTTTGTTTCAAGATGCCTTAGCTTTGTCCTTCGTATCATTACGCCCACTCTGCTTGCACCACTCTCAACAGCAGAGCCTTTGTTTTCTTTTGTAAATTAATTTTATCATTGTAATTTCAGTACGGTTCTGTCATGTTGATCCCAAAAAATAGGGTGCGACTAGCGCTCAGACGTACGGTCCGAGCGCTAGCGCCGTACACTGTTGCATACAATATTTTGGTTGGACACCTTACTACAAAAAGCGCAACAAAAACGGTAAAAAATATTGCCTTAACAATAACACGATCCGAGCACTACATGAAACAAAATTCGTCATGCGACATTTAAAAAAATTCTAAAAAAATCTCATTCTCAATCATCTGGTACTGCAACACTAAAAAATACAATACCCAACATCGATCTCAAATTACCTGCTGTAGTAAAAAATGAGTTGAAAAATATTGCAACATCACCGTGAACAGTATGAAATATATTTTTTCTACAGACACAATATTTTTTTCTACTGATGCAACATTTTTTACTACAGTGCGCAACATCTCAAAAAACAGTATGCAACATTCTTTTCAACGGGACGCAATAATTTTTTCAACGAGCCACAACATCAACATCAGAACCTCAAAATCATCAAGACAGAGCATCTGCACGTTGACGCTCACCTTCATGTGAGGAGGAGCCGTCGAGGAGTGTGAGACCCTGGTTTATCAGGCTTATAATGCTTAACCATCCACTCGATCCTAGCATCACAAACAAAATAAACCGAGACTCGAGACATGTATACTTCCCAGAAATGCAGTATACACACCCCTTTACAAAAAGTCATGCATCAATTCCATTCATTCACATAGAACCGAAGCAAAAGCACAAACCAGAAGTTAAACTAAATTAAGGATAGTTATTACAAAAGAGAGGCCGACCGGCCAAAATCATACAAATAACTAATTAGACAAATAGGTTAAATGCCATAAGATGGCGATAAACAAAAGAGCCAATCAACAGTGTTTTACCCACAAGGTAACCGACTGCACCGCCAAGCTAGTCGTCAAACTGCAAAGACATCTCACAAAAGTGAGGCCCTTGGGGCTCACCTTCCTCCTCTGCAACAAATAGTTAAGCAAAGTAAATGAGTACAAAATTGTAATTCGCAAGACTTACGTGTAGAGTAATGCACCTATACATATGCTACATGCAAGCTTATTTAAGTGGAGGTCAGATGTTTCATTTTCAGCACAAAGCAATCTTTATTTGCAATAATGTAGTACATTTGAAAGCAAGTTTACAATCTGTTTTTATTGTTCAAATAACAGTAAATTACAACATAATAACAATAAATAGATGACAACAACATCCCTGCAGAGGTGTACCAATGTACCCACACGCCAGACCACCTTTTTGCCAAGCTATTAAGCACACTTCCTTGGGTATACCGGCACGGCTAAGTCCTATGAGATATTTCCAATATTATGCATTAACTGCGAGCCGCCCGTATGGATAGAAACCCATACGTTGTGTCGGAGTCATCGTAACGCCTCGGTCAACTGCCCCTCACGGACAAAGCCTTGGACAACTACGATGCCCCTCGAGGTGGAGAACCTACCCGGAATCTCCACCACCGCACACCCAACACGAAAACACAGATCCCTTTTCACACAACACACACAAACCCCTCCTGCGACTCGGAGTTAACACACGCCAAAGTACTCAGTCAAGAGAGGTCCCATATCCCTCTCGTGTGGTTAGCACGCAAATTGCTCAGTACGGTGGCACAAGTAATTCGGTCCTTGTTGACCTGAGCAAGACATCCACAAACCCAATAACCCACCATCCAACCACTTGCCCAAGTCTAAATCAATTTTTCATTTTCAAATTTTGATTTTACAAAATAACAAAGCACAAGTGCTGGACATAAAGGAATAATAATTAGATGTGTGATCAAGATCATCGACTAAAACGATGATCACCCATTACTACCGAAACTAAGCATTTATAAGCAATCTCAAATCGTAATCTACTAAGTGACAAGAGCTCATCCATCGAACTCAAATCACAGCAAATAACCTAGGCTCAGGTAGTAGAGGATAATCAATTCCTACAGATTATGCAACTATAGGATCAACTAACCATAATTTAACAACAAAATAGCAATGCATACATACAAGTTGAAATCAATATATTAGACTTGAAAAATACTGGGATTAACATGATCAAACTACTTGCCTGGTTGCTGCTATTCAAGATGTTGCGGAGGATCACTTAGGAGATCAATGTGCTCTTCGGAACCTAACAAGAAAGCGAAAAAGAGTCGATAAGAACGAAGAAAACATAAAGACTTAACAGTAAACTTTTTCCAAATACCTTGAAAATTTTACAGCAGCAAGAGCATGATTTATAAGGAATTTAGCAACAAGAACCAATTGATTTGAATTCTTAATGCAAAAGATATGAGCGGAACAATTCTGCTTAGCCTTATAAATCCCAAATACTACTATTCATTGCAACTAAAATCTTCGCAAAAATTTCTGGAGCTATAATGAGGTTGGAACCATTTTTAGATTAAAGTTCAGTTAAAAACATAACTAACAAAATTTGAATCAACTAAAAAGGAATTAAAATGAAATAGTTATACATTTTACAAGTTAATTGCATTTTTTCAGTTAACAAATAATCCCTCTCGGGAAAATCCGAAATTAAATCGACGTGGACGAACATGGACTGTTGATCTTGGATCCAACGGCCCGAGTCCACGGGACAGCGCGCGCTCAAGCGGCTCACAAACCCCACCGTTGGATTTAGATCCAACGGTCCACGCGGATGGAAACGTTCGGACGGTTCGAACGTTCAAATAAATGTGGGCTGTTGATCTAGATATGGACGGCTCACAATGAAGGAACCTTCAACCGGTTCGAACGTTCACTCGAACCTGAGCCGTAGATTTGAAATCCGATGGCCCACGCGCGCAGAGCACAGCGCGCGCGCGGCTCTTACGTTCACGTTGGATTTCGATCCAACGGTCCATTCAGATGGTCCGAACTTTCACACGCACATGAGCCGTTGATCTAAAATCCTGCGGTACACATGGATCACCGCGTTCGGATGGTCCGAACGTTCACGTGATCCTGGGCCGTTGATATAAAGATCGACGGTCCACAGAGAACTACATTCTAAACGCTCGCGCACAGTTTGTCCGACAAACTCGACGGCGAAGGGAAGCTCACCGCCGGCGACTCTGGTCACAGCGGCGCGAGCTAAGGTCAAAAATGGGTCCGCAATAGCTTTGCGACACATCGGGACCATAAAGCTGCAGGCAAGGCGGTTCAGAACGCCGCAAGCCGGGTTAACAGAGGTGACAAAAAACGGTCGAAAATGAAAAATACAAAGAAGCTCCGCTGCGGTCCAAGTAAGCGAGTGCCAAGCAACTAGGGACTAAAGTGGAGCTACCTTAGCACTGGAGAGGCACAGAGAAGGTTGGAGCTGCTCCGGCGATGAAAAATGGTGCTTTCGGCCGAAAATGGGGAATCTCCAATTCAGCAAAGCCCTGAGGAAGATAAGTGAAATTGAGTGAGGGTTAAGCTGAAGTGATTAAAAAGGAAGCAGAGGGAGCAAGAAATGGAGAGTGAGAGCCACTGAGGTACCGCCTTGACCGAAAGCTTGAAGCTCGGCAATAGCGGCCGAAGTGTTTTCGGGTGAATCAAGCTCAAACAAGCACTAAGGTGCTAGCTAGAGTTGCGGAAGTGCTAAAGGAAGCCAAAGGAGAAGCAATGGGGCTTAAATAGCTGAGAAGGCAGAGAGCAACGACAACTTTTTCTCCTCGGGTCAAACCTGTCATGGGAGCACTTGAGAGCGATGGGAGAAGTTGAGCTATGGACATTTGAGGGCGGTGCACGACGGGCAATTAATGCTAGCAGAAGGAGCCGTTTAAAGGTGGCCACCGAGGTGACCCAACGCTGCGCCCTTCTCCTCTGCTTACGCCATGGCCTGATTCAAACGCATCGTTCGCTCAGACGCGAGGAAGGAGACGACGCGTCCACTATTGGATCTAAATCGAATGGTTCAAATGAAAGGGACTATCGGCCGGTCCGAACGTTCACTCCAATCCAGGTCGTTATCTCCAAATCGGACGGTTCCCTGTGATTGAACTGGCAACGCTCCGCGCCAATCGTGGACCGTGCGATGACGATCCGATGGCCTACAGCGCTCGCGCTCGGACGATCGCGGCGGTGCAGTTAGTTGATTGAACCAAGTCAAGTGGCTCGAGCCCGAGTCTGACTCGAACCCAAGGAATAGTGAAAACAAGCTAGGGTTTGAATTAACAGCTGATTTTTGGAGGATTTGGTTAAGGTAGCAAACCGGCTCCAAAAATTATGAAATTTTAACTCGAGGTTGCTGACTTAAGGATTAACCTTACATAAAATTTTCAGAGATTTTCATGCATTGCATTCTTGTCCATAAATTCCAGAAGGTTGGAATTAGGGTTTGACCAAGCTTTGACTTGGTTTGACTTGCCTCCAAAATTATCAAATAATTTCTAAAAATTATGAAATAATTCAGAGGTGTTACCAAGCCTCCCTAGAACTCAGAAAAAAAATATTCACAGAGGTTTGGCACAAGATTTTTGCAAAGGAGGTTTTTGATTGGAGTCAATTGAGGATTTTGATTTTGATTTTTCCACAATCCCTGTACAAGAATCATGGAACTGATCAAAAACATCCAGATATGAGAAAAGTTTTAATTTCTCCTCATTTTTATATATTTGAAATACAAATCCACATTTGGGATGTTACAAGGAGGGAGGACGAAGGGGAAGGGGGCGGCCGACGGGGACCTCCTAGAGCTCGCAACAGCGATCGGCGGCCAAAGGTCGAGCCGGCTGGCACCGGCTGCAAGGGGAGGCGCAGGGAGACACGCGGCCGAGTCGGGAAGGGCCAAGCCGGGGAGGAGCAGGGGTGTAGGGTCTGGTTTGGTTCGGTAGTGGAAAGAGGAATCGAGTATTAGATATTTGGATGAGATGAGAATATGTGCGGTGGGAGAGATATACAGATGGAGTGTGGAAGAGTGCATGTATTTGTTTGTGGTGCATGCTCACTTGTAGACTTGCATTGGACGTGAGTTCACTTCTAGACTTCGGCGGGATAAATTTTCGCGTATGTGATGGGTGCAATGTCGTAGACGTCCGATTTTCTCCCTCCGGTAGGACGTATGGGTCCAATCATTACCCCAAAAAAATAGCAGGGCCAACTATTTAGGCCATCGATCTTCCTTTGATCAATCTAGCATATGAAGATGGTGTCCCTAATCTTACATGGGGAAGTTGGTGTTTCACCATTATTTTAGTCGAAAAATTGTGCGGGCCGTGGAATTAACAATTTTTTTTCACCGGTAAGGTTTTTTTAACGGCCTGGGAAGTTGGTGTTTCACCATTATTTTAGTCGAAAAATTGTGCGGGCCGTGGAATTAGCAGGTTTTTCTTTTACCGGTAAGATTTTTTTTAACGGCCTGGTTTGGCCGAAAAGTCGATAATTTTGGCCGAATTTTTCAAACAAAAATAAATTTTTGGATTTTAATTTTTTTTTAAATCAAAGTTAACTATAATAAAAAAAAAGATTTTTTAAGAAAAATTCAAGCAAAGCAATTTTTTTGAACCTGGTTTGAATCCTTACGAGTTACGAGGGGCCGATAGAACCGAAATTTGGAACTGTGAGAATTAGTACAAGGAATACCAAACATACTTCTCGACTTGCAAAGTTCATCCACAGGTCTCGTCACAAGAAAAACAAAATATGAGCCAAGAGACTTCGAAAGATGTCTTAGGAAGGTGATGGGAAGCTGCTCCTCTCGTCGTGTCTGGAGCAGATTAGCTGCAGATAATACACGCACTTCCTTTGACTAGACAGCAGTGGAGAAGATTACTGTATTTCCAGCCACTCAATATCGTGACTCACAAGTTAGTCAAAAATTATTAACATCGTATTCATTTCACATCAATATTTAATAACATCGTATTCATTTCACACCAACACGATGAAACCTATGATGAAAAAATGGGGTTGTTTATTTATAAGGTGGTTAAATTTTTATTAGACATAAGTTAAATTTTTTATCTATTAGATCAAAATTTAATCATAAGGTATATTAATATTTACACAAATTTAATGGTCGCAAAAATTAACTTAAACTAAAGAAAATTTCAGGTGACTTAGAATTAGCAAATCTAATAATTAAATTAGAAACCCTTGCAGAGAAAAGTAAATCCAGAAGTTAACACCTAAGAAATTTAAAACATAAAAATTAGATATTTTGGAGATTTGAAATTCTAATTAAAAAATCTGGCAGAAGGGTTTTGCACTGACAATAAAACAAACTTAGCAGTAAATTAATGTGAAATTTCCGAGGGACAGAAAACTAAAATTTCCAGTTGTACTAATATCTTATATTGCAGTAAACGTGAAATAGTTACAACAAGAACAACTTCACTATTATAAGCCAGCACGGAACAGTGTGATAATTGTTCAACTGTAGTGATCCTAGCTTACTTCAAGCTGTGCGCTCTTGACTTGTTCCGACAATGTTTTCTTGCTGGCCACTTGTGCTTGCGTTCTCCATTAGGTACAGCTTGGACAACGTCAACGGCTGAGAGAGTACCGGAGTGACTGACAAGTATGTCGAAGTTTGCGAGCACCACAGCCGCCTTCTGTCCTGCGATGCTTGTGTACCCTTGTGGAAGAACCCATTTGTATCATTGAGCAGAAACTCCCCAACTACATGTGGCTCGACCTGCTCATATTGATGAAAATGTATCTCAGGCGCAAGGCTGCGAGATATATGGCATGCCAACTCAAGAGGATGACCATCATTTGTAGGCATGGAGGATTTGTCCATGAGCGGAGAGACGTAGCAACGAGCAGCGAAATGAATGACAGACTCAGGCAGCGGTGACCCGACATCTGTGCATCGGTTCCACTTAATTCGCTCACAATCATAAAACTGAGAACCCTGCAAATAACCCTGCGAACGGTGATACCACCACATTGATTTTGTCGATAGATTTGAGTACTCTGTGCCTTGATCTATCGTTTCAGCAACCAATCCCTCGATGGTTGCACATGCAGCACTGAATTGGGGAGGCAAGAGGTCCAAGCATCTCATGGCAGTTCCCATGATGTCAGCCGCTTCCGATACATGGAACCAAAGGAAGATCCCCATGTTTTTCTCCCACATCACATCGTCTTCATAAGAGAACATGAAAAAGGCCTCCAATCGATTGTCATCTTGAGGATTCAGCCTGGGACATAACAAAATAACCGTATCTTTGCCTCCCATTCGTAGAGAAAACTCCATTGATTTTCCAGCGAGCAATGGTCGTGGAGTGAGCGGTGGCAAAACCAAGGGCTTCTTGGGATGACCTCCATACTCAACGAACTTGAAGAAACCGTCTGTACCATCTGCTAGCCTCTCAAATCTTTGCACTGCAGAGTGAATCTGATCGTCATCATCTTTGCGACTGAAAGGCATGAAACGTTTGCCTGCTTGAATGATGCGTTTTGCGAAGGTGGTAGTCGTCGGACTACTGCTTCCCCCTCTGCTTTGCAAGATTTGCCTTTTGTGAGCACGTAAAATATCATCGCCTTCCTTTGCCACACGCTTTAGCTTCGCTTTCCAGTGGAGCAGTGGGGGGTGGGTGATATGCCATTGCTCCGAGACGGCAACAACGCTTCGGATCTTTAGCACTGCCATCTCCAATCTCTCAGCTTTCACTTCGACGCTCTCATGGCTGCTTCGGTCGCCTGATAACAAACATGATAATCTGCTTACTGCCTCGCCCGCAACTGCTGAGCCAACTATTTCTGCCATTGAACAATCAAAGTGGAACCTACGTTTTTCTTTTCTCAAATAAAATCGTGGTAGGGAGCCCTTGTATGTTTTCCCTGTAACCACTCCCAGGTCTACTTATGGACTCCCAGGTCTCCCAGTCACACAAGAAACAAAACCTTTATAGGGCGAGGCAGCCGGGATGCTCAACGCCGGTGTGGGGGCTCAGCAGCGGCGGTAATCCGGTAGCGTCCAGTGCCACAACGGTGAGTGGTTCGGTTCTCTTGATCCCCTAAAAATAAATGTATCAAATTCTTTAATTTGCATTCAATAGCAAATTAGGACCTTGAAAAATTGATTCTATGCCATTGAAATATCACGACTTTAACTATGTACCACTGAGGGCAGAGCTGGTGCTGGCCCGGCCTTGGGCCGTCCTGCCACTTAAGCATTGACCCTATGATTATACATGCAGTGGCGCTTGTGTCACGTGGCATTTTGACTATAGACCTCAGGCGATTGCCTTGGATGCCCGAGGCCTAGCTCTGCCCTTGGCACTGAACTTAACCGGTTCAATTTAATACCAGCGAAATATATACCACTCATGCCATGTTAGGGCACCCTGCTGTTAACTGTTACCACATTGCCCTGACACCCGTAGCTTGAACAGTCCGCACCTCCCACCCTCCTCGCTTCAAGCTAGGGATAAATATTTTGTTTTGTTTTTTTTCGGTGGCAGCGAAAGGACCGAAATTTTAGTAATTTTCGACAAATTTTGTTCGAATGGTTTGATCACATTAGAATTTGAAATTTTTCAAAAAAACTTAAAGATGATAAGAAAGTGGAGTTTGGGATTCGAACCAAAGTCCTCAAGACCACACGAACAACGCAATACCACTAGGCTACCTTTGTATTTGTGATTCATTTGCAACTTTTATTTTCATTAACCCGTCAAATTCCAACGAAACATAAAAATAGAATAAAACCAATTTCTTTCCGAGGGCAATGAAATGTCCAAAATTTCAGCGAACTTTCACCGAAATTATGAACCATGCTTCAAGCTCGTCTGACATCCTAGCTCACCGCTTTGCTCGTGTCACCGTCACCACCACTGTTGTCATCGCATAAGCATTTCATGTTATTTTTGGAGCATATGCACTATTATTGCATTTGTAGAATTTCTAATCTAAATGAAACATGGAACTTAAACTAAAGTTAGAAATGAAATCAACCATAAATGCTTATGAAGGTTTCTAGAAAATAATTTATTTAAATACTAGAATAATTATCATGAATAAATATGATTTTAATATAAAAAATTTAGAATCCAATTTAACCTTGACAAAAATCTAAACTCAATTCATAAACATCTATTGTAAATGTATTTTAAATAAGCAATTAAGTCATGAACATTGTGTTTTAAAATTTATATACATTATATATCATCACAGTAACCTCTTTGAAAATTTTTAGATTTTTCTAAATTTATTTGCTATTTTATCTCACTCGGTCAAAGTAGAGAGGTGTGTTTTTGAATTCAGTGAACTATTTCGACCTTGTCAAACCAGATTGACTTGACTCGATCCAACCCACTTATCCTCCGACTGAATCAAGCTTCGACTTGCACCGTCTCACTCTGTTGCTGACACCCTTGTCCCATGTGTCAAAGGCTTTCGTCTTCATCGATCACCAATAGCGAGTCACGCGCCTCTAGGTGCAAGGTGAGTCGGCAAGCACCGGGTGTTTCTGCGTATGCAATCTCATGCCGCTTTGCCACCACTTTCACCCTCCAATCCAGAGAATCCACGAGGAGACGCAGTTGCTTTTCCCATCAGGGAAGCTCCTCGAAACTCCATCGTCTCCCTCTCGACTGAGTAGGCAAGCGCCTCATTTCTCTTTGCACACTGAGGTTGAGTATGTCATTCCTTCGCCATCTTTCTTCTCTTTTCATGTTGTATATATCGTGCTAAGCCTAGGTCTCGCCGCGATTAAATTTTCTACTTAATAACTAGCACCCGCGATTAAGACCTAATACACGCTAAAGTACTAAGTCAAATGGAGTTCCCAATACTCTCATATGGATGCACATAATAATACTTGGATCAGTAACGCTAGATTTTCGGTCCTTTTTTACTGAAATTTATGTCAGTCGACAGATCCTAGGTACGGCATCTCCTGCGAGGATCACATAGCTAAGTGATTACAGGTTTTTGTTTCAAGATGCCTTAGCTTTGTCCTTCGAATCATTACGCCCACTCTCACTTCTACAAAATATGCTATACTAGACACCCCATCACAGACGGTTCCTTTGATAAAATTATCACAGACGGTTCTTCGTTAACCGTCTGTGATATATAAGTATCACAGACGGTTCTTTACACGAACCGTCTGTGATACTAAAACGAACCGTCTGTGATATAAGACTATCACTGCAGCGGTTATTTTAAAGAACCGCTCAGGATATTGGCTATCATGCAGACGGTTATTTAAAAGAACCGTCGTGATATATTAGCATTATAAGTAGCGCCGACAGTCCTCATTTCTATTAATTCCATTTGAACCGCCGCCACCCTCTCGCCGCTGCGTCCTCCCCATTTTGAGTCATTAGCCCTACCTCCTCCTCTCCCATTTTGAGTCATACCCTGCCTCCTCCTCCTCGGCCCATTGCGGCACCTCTGCGCCTCCTCCCACATTGCGCCACTTTGGAGAGAAGGGTAACGATCTATCTCAGAACCCTTTATTTTTACTCCGGACTAATCACTAATGTGTAACGATCAGAACCCTTTATATTTGCTATAGAGTACTCACTAATGTGTTTGGTCATTATGAAGGGTACTTGCGGTTTATTAATATATAATTTAACACTAATTAATTTGTTACGTGCGTGATACGTGTAGATGGACCAAACTCGATGTACATTGAGAACCGTGTGAGTGAAGAGTATATTAATGGCGTGTTTGCTTTTAGAAGAGCCGCGAAAGGTGATATGTTGAAGAAGGGATAAAATATATGTACCGCCCATGCATTGATTATGTAATATAAAAATGTTTAACAACCCACAGAGATCAAGCTCACTTAATACGAAGAGGTTTCAAAAAGGATATACATGTTGGAGCAATCACGGTGAAGAGCAGATTATACCGAAGTCAAGAATGACGACATCGCCGAGGAGGTCAACGATATGCGTGGTATGGAATGTGCTTTTGATGAGGATAGATCGCATGATGACAATCTGGATCGATGCTACGCGATGCGTAGAAGGAACTACGTGAGAGAGAGTTTTATAAATTCGAGGGCTTAATGGAGGACTCTGGGAAACCTTTGTTCCCGGTTGCAAGCCGAATACACAAGGTTGTCAACCGTGCTTGAACCGCTGAAATTGAAGGCAAGCAATGGTTGGTCCGACAAGAGTTTTCTGGCGTTGTTAGGTCTCTTAGTCGACATCCTTCCGAGGGAAACGTGTTGCCCAAAGACGACGTACCAAGCTAAGAAGGTTCTTTGTCCATTGGGAATGGAAGTAGAAAGAATACATGCATGTCCGAACGATTGTATCCTCTCAGAAAGAGTATGCAGACATGCATGCATGTCCGTGTGCAGAGCATCCCGATACAAGTGGAAGAATATTGCTAAGGCGAAGCAAGGACCTCCCGCTAAGATGTTGTGGTATCTCACTCGTGATCCCACGCTTGACGCGTTTATTTGCGAACCAAAGGAGGCAAGATTTGTTGGACCGAAAAGGCGACTAGAGGGGGTGAATAGGAGCACGCCACTTTTTCCCAAATAATGAATTCAACACAATTTCACCCAATAGCTATTAGGAAGCTATGAAGATCACTATACCAAGACAAATGGAAGACTAGTATTGAATCCAATTAAATCCCTAAAAAAATAACAAAAACAACTAAGATTGCAGAAGCTCAAAGCAAGGGCGGTCTGACCGTTGGACCCAGCCGGTTGGACCGATTGCTGGGCGGTCTGACCGCTGTTGTACTGGCGGTCGGACCGCTCCAAAATCGGTCTGACCGGTGATGACGGGCGGTCGGACCTACCGACTCTGCAATGATCCGAACAAAGAAAATCACCGATGACGGTTGCAATTAGGTGAAACTTTTGATTCTCAACTCCAATCTTTATGAAACTTTGCACACACCTTCTATATGCTATTGAGGACCTATTCCAATCGAATATTATGATAATTCTTGGATAGATCCTGAGCAATTGCCAATTGAATAACAGAGGGTCTAAAACCGGGCAAGAACGAAAACTTGATCCTAAAGCTTGTTCGTGAGAGATTGATGATCAAGATGATGCTAGATAGATCCACACTTATCAAAACAAGCTAATTCACGTGAAAGAATCAATCACAAACTCGAGGATCAAAGAAAGCCCTAAAATCACGAAATTGAAAGCAAGAACGAAGAGAGACTTATCTCAAGCAAACCTTGCATAGATTAAAAACGTGATCGTTGCTGGATTACACCCACACCATCATGGATCAGTGGTCAATCCAAGATCACGAAATTCTCCTCAAACCATGAAAAGCCCTAGCCTCCACCTCAACTCCCCCTAAGCCATTAGGGTTTGAAAGCGACAAAAGAGGTGAAAAACAGCGAGAGAGAGGGGGCAGCCCCCACCTCCTCCTATTTATAGTGGAGGCCTAGAACTCTCTAGGGTTTGACTCAATTGGGCTCCCGTTAAGGCCCACTAACAAACGGGTCACACACGCACGCTTCGCAAAGCGCCGTCTTTAACCTTTTGATCTAAACCGCTTCACCATGCACCATGGATTTGCCAATAGGTCACCCTTGTCCATTTTGTGTCACGCTTGAGTCATTGACTCATCCGCATCGCCGATCGCTCGACCTCAACTCTCCAAGTCTAGTCCCGATCCTCCTCGCCGCTGACCGTCGCTGACCACCAAGCAACCTCGCACAACCATAGACAAGCAAACACGATTCGGAACAAGTTCTTCACAACTTGACCCATGTTAGTCAAAATATGCATCATGCAAATCATATGCCATGAAACCAATGACTTTGACCTAACAAAACAACATCGCCACGGTTGGCCGACGTTCGTCAATACCGGTCCGACCGCTCCATGTGAGCGGCCGATCGCCTTTGGCGGCCGGACCGCTCCTCGTGAGCGGTCGGACCGCCTTAGGACTTAGCCAAATTCAAGCCCCAAATTCAAACCTTCGAAAATACAAACGAATAGAACTTCTTACCGAGACTCCAAAATTATGAGACCAAGTGCATTGGGATCCCTCACTTGCCTACTACACCTATTTTTGGCCCAAACTGCTTTTGACCACTTTTGTCACGGCCGTCCGATCGCCACATGGCGGTCCGACCGATTTGGGACCGGCTCGGATCATTGTGCTAGGACCGGTCGGACCGCCTCGTCTGTAATGCTCGTAGCTTTGTCGAAAACGCGTGAAACGACAAACCGTAAACACCATTGCCAATTGTCACATCATCCTAAGATCCGAGCATATTCCCATGATATCCACAATCTCCCTTGATGAACACATTGGCAATTATTCGTAAAATGTAAGTAAAAGGTTTGAAAACGAGTTTACTCGCAGTTTTGCACAAAGGCACAACTTGGTCCATAATCAAGAAAAAGCAATGTAAATGAGCAAGCTGGAATCAGAATAGTATAGGCATGTGAGACAAGGCAAAAGAAAGCATAAAAACTTTGATTTCCAGAAAAGGTTCAAAATTCTCACATGAGGTCCATATGAAAGAACAATTGTTCAATTGACCTATGATCATTGTGAGGATAAAAGAATGCAATTCAAGTTCAGAATATTCAATAAGACAATAAGAATGCAACTCAAGAACTCCCCCTCACTATGATCCTCAATTTTCAAATTTTCGCCCCTTTGAATAAACTTCTCCCCCAATAAAGAAATATCTTCTTATTAACACATCTTCTCTTCTCATTTAACACATATTCTCCCCCTTTGACAATGGATTCATCAAGGAATCACGCCTTCCTCTCATCCAGAGATAACAAATATAGAATAAAGAAAAAAGCAGAAATAAAAGACACATAAAGAGGAGTATGCGTGAAGTGCAATGGAGTGGCTTCATTTTTGTATTTTTCAATTTTTGATTACAAGAAGCTTTGGAGATTACCCAAAAGAGCTAGCCAGTATTTCTAATATTGCACAAACAAAGATATCAAGCCCGACAATGCTAGCAAGATCATGGTAAGACATGTATATCAAAGCTAAGCACAAAGGCTCAAAAGTAAAGCAGTAGATTTGATCAATTTAAGCAAAGCTTCAAATTCAGCAAGTTCATCAACAGGGATCCTAAAGTGAAGTTGGCCATGTCAAAATGTCAAGGTGAGATCAAAAATCTACCAAAGACCACATTAAGAGTCAATCAGGTCCCGTATTGAATCATTTTGCTCAATATTTTGTAAACGCCCATTTGTCAACATTTTTCTCATATGCATTGAGTATTGAAGTTGACTAATGATCTAACTTAGTGACAAGATCCTGGACTAGGAGCCATCCACAAACTCATCCTAAGCTTCACTGTAAGTTGATTAAAGGTATATCTTAGTAAAGAAGATCCTGGACTAAGAGCCATCCACAAACTCTTTCTAAGCTTCTACTGTATGACAAATCTTGAGGTTCATGTCATTTCGACAAGCACCCCATGAGATCGTTCGTTCATCAAACTATCTCCAAGTTCATGTCATTTGACAAGGCCTCGTAAGAATAGTTTGGCACAATTTAAGCATAAGACAATCTTGATTTTCATTTTTCTCATAAGCTTGTAGAATCTCAAGAACACAAAAGCTCAAGTAATGGTCAATTTTAGATCAAAGAGCTAACAAAGCAATTCTGACAGGGCCAATGTCACAAAAGGAGCACTAATTGCGCAACTCGCTAAAACATCCACAAATTTCAATTTCTTAGTTCGAGTTGTTTTAGAGTTCTAGCTCATATAGCAAAGACTTAGCTACACATGTAAAAGCATGATAATTCTAGCAAGTCAAAGAACTGGACATGACATTGAGCACGAATTGAAGTACTAAAACTCCAAAGGGTAATAGGCAAAGCTTCATCAATTTTAAAAGATAAGCAGAAAATCTTATATTACAATGCATCTTTTTGGATTTTTCATACCACTTGTTGTATTTTTCATATGAATGCAATATGATACAATGAGATACAATAAAGAGCCTAAAAACCTAAAAAGTTCAAAGAGATCACTAAGTTCAGAAAAAGAACAATAAAAGATCAAAAGAACAAGAAAAGATTAGAAAAGATCAAACTCCCCTCAAACCAACCCATAGGGATAAATTACCCCTAACTCACTTCTCAAAGTGGCAAACCTAGTTTGATCTAAAGGTTTGGTGAGAATATCTGCCAATTTACTTTTTCAACATGATCTTTAAGGAAGTGAAAGCGAATGTCTATGTGCTTAGTCCTAGAATGTTGCACTGGGTTTTTAGCAATATAAATAGCAGAAGTGTTATCATAGAACAGAGGAACACTAGCAAAGTTTAACCCATAATCTTTCAAAGTGGACGTCATCCAAAAATCAGCACAAAGAACTAGCAAAGCAGCCTACATACTCGCTTCAAAGAGGGATTGTGCAATGTAAGACCGCTTCCTAGAAGACCAAGATACAAGAGAAGTGCCTAGGAAGTGACAAAGCGAGGTACTCTTCCTATCTAATCGACAGCCCGCAAAATCAGAATCTGAAAAACCCCTAATGGACAAAGCTGAAGAGCATGAATACCAAATGCCATATAAGAGGGTAGAGTGTAAATACCTGAATATGAGCTTAACGGCTTGGCGATGGGAAGTTCTCGAGACGCTCAAATCTTGCACAAAGGCATATTGTGAAGTGAATGTCCGTCTCGAGGTCGCAAATACGTAGGAGCCGATCATGTTGCAGTACTCGCTGATCTACGACTTCTCCTTCCTCATCCGATCCAAACAATGAGGTTGCCATGGGAGTGGAAATTGGCTTGCAAATACCCATGTTGAAGCGCTTGAGTAGATCCTTAGTGTACTTTGTCCGATGGATGAAAGTTCCTTCCTTGCATTGCTTGATTTGAAGTCCCAAAAGTAATTAAGCTCTCCCATCATACTCATCTCAAATTCCTGGACATAGTCTCGTAAAAGTGGAAACAAGAGCATTAGAAGAACCACCAAAAATAATATCATCCACATAGATTTGAGCAAGCAGAAGTCATTGCCACGCCTAAGAATGAATAGAGTTTTATCCACTTTACCCATCTCAAAATTATTTTTAAGCAAGAAAGTCTTAAGTCTATCATACTGTGCTCTAGGGGCTTGTTTAAGACCATACAATGCTTTAGATAGTTTGAAAACACGATTTGGATACTTGGGATCCTCAAAACCAGGGGTTGCTTAACATACACTTCCTCTTCTATGAAACCATTTAAAATGCACTTTAACATCCATTTGATATAATTTAAAACCTTTTGATGCAGCAAATGCAAGCAAAATGCGAATGGCTTCTAGTCTAGCAACAAGAGCAAAAGTCTCATCAAAATCTAACCCTCAACTTGGTCAAACCCCGAGCTACTAATCTGCCTTGTTTCTAACAATGTAACCATCCTCACCTTGTTTATTCTTAAATACCCAACGGGTTTCTATAATATTATGACCACTAGGAGGTTCTACTAGGTTCCGCACTTTGTTTCTTTCAAAATTCTCTAACTCCTCATTCATGGCATTTACCCAACTAGAATCGATAACGCATGTGATATATCGCGGGTTCAAAAGAAGCAACAAAAGCCGAATGAGAGTAGAGATTTGGATCATTATACCGAGCGAGTTACACGCTCATGTAGATTATCTATTATCCGATCCGAGGATGCTGCCTCTCGAATGGGAAGTGGAGCGCCGGAGAGATATCGCTTTCTTCGACCGCAGTATCTGCGATGATGATGATGCAAACAGAGCCTCAATCAAGGTGAAGTAGACATAGCGTGTTCTTGTATCAATATGGGCGCCAAAGAAGAAGCAGATGAAGGAATGATATCACTTCGTTCTCATCTTCCTCCACAAAAATGCTCTCTCACACTGTGAATCATCTCAGAATAATTGATCTAGCTGTGGCTAGTCTCATCAAAAGTGACATTACAAGTCTCCCAATAAGGTTAGTCTCAGATTAAAAACCCGAAAACCCTCGAATGAGCGGGATAACCTAAATAACCCATCAAAAGCTCTTGATTCAAATTTATCTAAGTTGCTGTCTTAAGAATAAAACATTTTGATCCAAAACTCAAAATGCTAAAGCAGAGGGTTTTCTACCAAAACGAAGCTCATAAGGAGTCTTGCCCAAAGAAGGTCTCAAAAAGACACGATTGGCAATATGACAAGTCAGAGCAATAGCTTCAGCCCAAAATCTCCCTGTGCTATACTCATCTAGCATCGCCCTAGCCATTTCGACTAAGGTCCTATTCTTCCTTTCCACCACGCCATTTTGTTGAGGGACGGTGGAGAGGAGAACTGATGCTCAATACCACGCCAAAGACAAAAAGAAGCAAAAGAAGCATTTTTGAACTCCGTGCCATTATCACTGCGAATCGCTCTCAAAGCACCAGGAAGCTCAGAAGCCAAACGAAGAACAAGGTCATAAAAATAACCAAAAACTTCATCTTTTGAAGTAAGAAAGAACACCCAAGTATATCTTGAAAGATCATCGACTATGACTAGAATATACCATTTTCCACCAACCGACCGGACTCTAGCAGACCAACAAAGATCCATATGAAGCAATTGTCCCGTCCGTCACCATAACCATAGTCACAGAAGGTGTGAGGCGGCAACTTGTTTGCCATGCCTACTGTGGTGCGAGATACAACATCTTTGATAACTTTGAGTTTGGGCAAACCTCTCATCGATCAAGGTTGCTAACTCGCGTCGATGATCAAAACCAATGTGCCCCAAACGTCGATGCCAAAGCCGTAAATCAAGAAGATGTAAGCAAACATTTAAGAGATCCAAAGAAGAGATTCTAAAAATCACCCAAAAATTCTACAACTCTAGATATTCCAAACACAAGCTCACCAAGAGAATCAAGCACACGATAAGTATTTTTCTTAAAAACAGTCTCATATCCATCATCAAGAAGCTGAGAAACAGAAAGGAGATTATACCTAAGCTTGTCCACAAGAGCGACATCCTTTAGAATGAATTTATTGTTTACCCTAATTGATCATGTTCCTTCAATTCGCCTTGTGTATCATCTCCAAAGGTGATGAAGTCATCACCGCTGCCCGCGTGAAAGAGGTGAGCCATTTTGAGTTTCCGGTCATGTGGCGTGAACATCCTGAGTCAACGAACCACGTGTTCTTCCCTTTTCCGCGGTAATCCGAAAATCAAGGAACAAGAACGATGTGTCTCAATATCAAGTTAGATAAACAAGATTTAGGAATCCAAAGATCGAGACACACGTCCAAAGGAGTATACAAACCGTAAGTACTATCCTTGATTTTATCTAGAATTCGCCATGAGCAAAGTTTAAATTAACATGGGAATTAAATCGTCAGGCGGTTTGATCAAGCAGTCAAGCGGTCGATCGGCGATAAAATGGTCGACCGGTGACCACCAAATGGTCGACCGGCGAATCAAGAACATGAGAATTAGGATATGTAGAAACATAATGATTAGCATGAGATAAAAATCCTAATCCGTGTTTATTCCTTTCGTTGTTACCATGTCTCATAAAAACTCTAGGTTGCCTGAATGAAATTCTATCAAGATTTTTCCTATCATTTTTCAACCTACGCAACAGAATTCAATCAAATGCCCACCTTTCTTGCAATAAGTGCAATGGTACTTGGTACCACTAGAAGAAGCACCATTTGAATTAACACAAGGTTGGGCAAAACTCGCAGATTTAAAAGATATTTTTGCAGTGTTGGGTTTTGAATTCAATTAAACCTTTTTCAAGACTTGAATGACTTTTGGGTTTGAATTGTCTTGAAAAGAATTGAATCCTAAACCTTACTTCTTATAAGGAGTTTTAGACTTGTTAAGAATCATGTTTAATTGTTTCTTACCTTTAGAAAATTTCTCTAATGTATCATGAAGGTAAGCATTTTCTTTCTCAAGTTAACACAAGCATCACAAGTTTTATCCATAGATTTCTCCTTATACAAAGCAATTTCAAGCTTAAGAGCGGAACAAGAAGCACAAGTAGTATTTTCAATATTATCCTTAAGCTTAGCATATTTGGTGTAATATCCCAAATTGGGTTTGTGTTTCAAATGTAATAAAATGAGGATAAATTAAAACTTTTGTTGCCTCATGTATTGTTCTGTTGTTTGAAACCTCTTTCCTTTGATTGGTGGAAATTAAAACTCAAAATTTCTCCAATTAAATTCAAGTCATAAATCTCCTCAATGAAAATCTGGTGCCCAACCCCTGAAAATAATTTTCATTGGACCTAGGAGTGATGTTTAACACCTCAGAATTATTTCATAATTTTCAGGAATTATTTGATAATTTTTGAGACAAGTCAAACACTAGTCAAACTCCTAAAATAGCCTTCTGGAATTTTTAGAGAAAAATTCAGTGCATAAAAGTCTCTGAAAATTTTATATAAGCTTCCTCCTGCTGTCAGCAATCTCCAGTTAAAATTTCGTAAATTTTGGAGTTTGTTTGCTACCTTAAATAATTCCTCAAAGATCAGTTATTCAAAATTTAAACCCTAACTGGTTTTCACTGTTCCTTGGGTTCGAGTCAGACTCGGGCTTAAGCCAATTGACTCGGTCCAGTCAACTAACTGCACCGGCGCGGTCGATCGAAAGCGAAGCGCAGCGCCGTTGATCGGCATCAAACGCCCACGATCGCGTGAACGTCGGACCATTCGAGCGCGCCGATCCATTTGAACCGCTGGATTCTAAATCAACGGCAGATTCGCGAACGCTCGACCGTCTCGACGCCTCAAGAATGTAAACCGCTGGATCCAGATCCACGCCCGTGGTTAAGTGAACGCTTGAACCGCTCTAATCGCCCCGCTTCATTTGAACCATTCGATTTCAATCCAACGCCGTCCTCTTTCGTTTTATCACAAGGCCACCAAGTCAACAAAGGCGGTGAAAAGTGCAGAGCGTGGTAGCGCCGGTCACCTCTCGCTGCCAACGACTCAAAGATTAATGAGCACTGCATCACGCATCCAAGTCGCCGCCCTCCTCGAGTGCACTTGCTCCCATCACCCTCGCCGACCTCAACTCGGTGCAAAGCCATTTTTCATGCCGTTGTTCCCCTCTTGCTCCTTCGGCTATAAGACTCCTCCAGTGGCTTCCTTAGCTTCTTTCGGACACCCGTGAACCCCAGAGCCACTGCTTGTGCATTGCTCGAGCTCCATTTCAAAAATTTGTTCTCGGCCGCCATTGTTGAAGCTCCAACCTCTTCGGTGAAAGTGGTGTTCCGGCCTTCTTTCAAAACCTTTGCTTCCTCGCTTGCTTAGCACCTCATGGAGTATTAACCTCTCACAATTTTGCTTTTGATGAAGAGAGAGATTCAATTATGATTGCCCCCTTTCTACTAAACCGCCACTCTTCTTCAACCGAGCCGATTCGACTCTCCTCCGTGTCTTCTTTGGGCTCAGGTACCCCCTTATTAGTCCCTAGTTGATTGGCACTTGCTCCCTTGAACCGCAGCTGAGCGTTTTTGCTATTTTTGTTTCGGTCATTTTCGGCCCTCTCGGTTCCCTCCGGCTTGTCTGGCGATCCGTCCACCGCAGCCCAACGCCATTGGTACCATTAGGTGCGCAATGACGCTTGGGACTCATTTAGGCGCTTGCCGCACCGCCGCGCCGAGCCGGCCGGCGAGCCGTTCTTTCCCGGCCATTTTTGTCTGACGAAAACAGATGGGTTTGAACGCAGCGTCAATGTGGACCGCCGATCCTTAGATCTACGCCCACGTTCGCGAAATTTTGAATTGCCGCGCGCTTCTGGCTGCGGATCCATTGATCATAGATCAACGGTCCCGATGCGAGATAGCGTGGATCGTTGATCCCGTGATCCACGGCTCGCGCGCGGTGAGCGCTTCAAACCACTCGCTGATCAACATGAACCGCTGGATCCAAGATCAACAGCTCATGTGCGTAGACGCGGCGGACCACGGACATCCTTTGGCATCCGGTTCGCTCATTTTTCATCCAACGGTTGATGCTTAAGGTTGGCGCGTTTCGCTCTGTTGTCGCGCTGTGGACCGTTGGATCCAAGATCAACGGGTCCTATGCGTGTGAGCGCTCGACCGCCGACGCCTCGATTCGCGTGGAACCGCTGGATCCAGATCCAACGGTGAGCGCTTAGGGTTTGTGAATCGCGCGCGCGCGCTGTTATCCCGTGGACTTGGACCATTGGATTCGAGATCAACGATCCAAGTTCGTCCACGTCGATTTAATTTCTGGTTTTTCCCAAAAGGATTTATTTGTCAACTGAAAAATGTGATAACTTGTAAAAAGCATAACTAATTCATTTCAAATCCTTTTCGGTTGATTCAAATTTTGTTGGTTATGTTTTTAACTAAACTTTAATCTAAAAATGTTTCCAACCTCAGTATAGCTCCAGAAATTTTTGCTAATGAATAGTAGCATTTTTGATTTATAAAAGCTGAGCAAAATTGTTTTGGCCATATCTTTTGCATTGAGAATCCAAATCAATTGGTTCTTGTTGCTAAATTCTTTATAAATAATTATCTTGCTACTGTGATAGTTTTAGGATTTTTGGAGAAGGTTTACTGTTGGGTCTTTGCATTTTATTCGCTCTCTTATCGTTTGTTTTTCGCTTTCTCGTTAGGATCCGAAGAGCACTTTGACGTTGTTGTTGATCCTCGCAAAGACTCTCGACCCACAAAGAAGCGTGCAAGATATTTGATCATAAATGTCCCATTACTTTCAAAGTCTAATATCTTGTTTACAAACTATATGTATGCATTGCTTTTGTGTCCAATTATTTTTGCCCTGCTTAGAGGTAGCTATTCCTAATGCATTGTTGCCATTAAAATGTTATCCCCGCCACAACCATAAGTTATTATCATCACCGTGAATTAGAGCCCGTGATTTAATTATGCTCTTTACTTGCCTTTGCGATGTCATGCTTAGAAATGCTTAGCTACCGGTAGAATTGGGCTGTTATCGACTTAGTCGATGACCTTGATCACACAAATCATTTTGTTTATTTTTGGTTCAGCACCTTATGCTTTTGTTTTGTAAAATCAAAATGAAACAAAATGATTTGACTTGGGCACAATGGCATGTTGGTGTGATTGTTGGGTGTGACAAGGAAAGGTGCCTGTGTCCCTAAGGACCGAGTTACTTGTGTCACTAAGCTAAGCGCTTATGCGTATAACCACGCGAGAGGATATGGGACCCTCTTGACTAAGTACTTTGGCGTGGGTTATCTCCGAGTCGCAGAGGGGGTTGTGTGTGTTGTGTGAAACATGATATGTGTTCTCGGTGTTCTTGTGTTGGGTGTGCGGTGGTGGAGATTCCGGTAGGCTCTCCACCTCGAGGAGCGTCGTAGTTGTCCAAGGCTTTACCCGGAAGGGTAGTTGACCGAGGCTTTACGATGACTCGACACAACGTATGTGTTTCTATCCATACGGCGGCTCGTGAATAATTCACAATATTGGAAATGTCTCAGAGGACTTAGCCATGCCGCATACCTAAGGAAGTGTGCTTAATAGCTTGGCAAAAGGCGGTCCAGCGTGTGGGTACATTGATACACCCCGCAGGTATAAAACTATTCGAATAGCCTCGCCCTAGGTTATGGACATGCTTGGTAAGGTCGCAAGAACTAGACTTCAACCTTTAAATTAAAATTTGATATGGTTGGCATGAATGGGTAATTCATGCTATTGTTGTGGTGACTAATGGTTTAGTCACTTCCGTGATTGTTGTTGTCTATTTACTGCTTTTAATATTGTTCTTTCTGTTATTTGAACATTAAAACAGATTTGATAAATTGCTTTCAATCTATTACATTATTGCAAATGAAAACTTGCTTTATGCTAAAATGAAACATACAAACCTCCACTACAATATGCTTGCATGCAGATATGTACAAAGTTTGTTATTCCACATGTAAGTCTTATGTAGTACATTCAGTACTCACCGCTTTTGCCTACCGCTTTTGTTTGGGGGAAGAAGGTGAGCCCCAAGGGCCTCACTTTTGTGAGATGTTTGTGGATTCGACGACTAGCTTGGCGGTCCTGGTCGGTTGCCTTGTGGGTTAAAGGCACACCGATTGGCTCTTTTGTTTATGGCCATCTTATGGCACTTTTGCTTCACTGTTAAATTTCTTTATGTATATGTCATTTGGCCTACGGCCTCTCTTTTGTAATGACTATCCTTTATTTATGTTATCTTCTGCTTGGTATTTTGCTTGGTTCTATGTGAATGAATGGAATTGATGCATGAACTTTGTAAGGAGGTGTGTATGCACGATTGGAAGTATACATGTCTCGAGTCTCGGATTATCCGATTTGTGATGCTAGGGCCAAGTGGTTGGTTACATTACAAGCCCGATAAACAGGGGTCTCACAAGGTTTGCATCGAGCCATACCGACCGTAGTAACCCAAGTTGGTCGCTTTTAGGATATTTTGAAAACTTAATTTCAAAGTATCAAATGATTTTTGAAAGCTTAAGTAAGTTCTCGATTTTATTCCTTACCTATCTTAGCTTTCTTCATCTCATCTCACTCTGATTTGAGTTTTAAAGGTTGTTTTCCTCTCATCTCCTTTTCAAAGATAGTGTTATCGATTAAATGGATTTTGGGAACCACTGAGTTTGGCAAATTGGAGTGCTTAGGGTTTTGAAGTTTCGGATCAAGATTTCGCTAGAGGCTTGATGCGAACTGGACAAAGACACCTCAATTTCCAGACAGCGAGCTCAATGGTTTCTGATGGGACCACTGAGCTTGGCAAGTTGAAGGGTGCCAGATTTTAAAGTTTCTAGAATGGAAGACTTCGACTGGGAGCTTGGATGCAAAAT
Organism: Hsuehochloa calcarea; assembly: GCA_036346395.1. Taxonomy (NCBI): domain Eukaryota; kingdom Viridiplantae; phylum Streptophyta; class Magnoliopsida; order Poales; family Poaceae; genus Hsuehochloa; species Hsuehochloa calcarea. The sequence continues at coordinate 26,105,293 of CM070611.1, read as the reverse complement.
CGCTACAGCAACTTCAATTTCCGGACAGCAAGCTCGATGGTTTCTAATGGGGTAGAAAATGAGAGGTTAATTCAACTAAAACTTGTGGGAATAGAAGGGTAAGATGTGATACTAGCTAGCTATGTATCTAATACTATTTTCGTTGATTGCACCTTACTCTTTAATGGTATTATATCTTACCTTAATCTTCTGATTTTTATCTTCTCAATCAATTACTCGTTCATTCAATACGGGTTAGTTGTATTGGGAAGTTGAGCTTTGATTTTGTGATTCCTTGCTGTTTTTGGAGTCTTTTTACAAGCCTTTTTAAAGTTTATATACTTGCTATTTTCGGCTTTCGATTAGGGTGATGTTCCATTCCCCTAGTCGTTAGCTTTTTGCTTCATTTCGGCTTTGTTTTCGGGTCTAGTTTTTAACCCAAGTTTCTTGTAACAAGATGGCCGGACGCACCCGTAGCGGCCAAGGCCAGTCAGCTGGTCCGGACGAGGATCTTCCTCCTCCTCCGACCATGGCCGAGGTCCTTCTCCAGATCGAGCGCAACCGTGCAGAGGACAGGAGGGTTCTTCTGGACGCCATCGCAAGAACACTTCCGCCTTACCGTGCTTCGTGATCCGGCAAGGGAGTGGACACCACCGCGTGGGGACTCGCAGAGTTTCTTCGCACTCATTTCTACGCTCTCCCGGTCGAGGACTCGCTGACGCAGACGATTGGCTTCGCTCGTTGAGCGCAAGCTCGCGATAGCGCAAATGCCGAGCACGAGAAGGCGCTGTCGCGATCGCACCACCGGAGGGTGCGCTTTGTCTTGGTGGGAGAGCTTTTCGCCATGCACCGACGGCCACACCGCCACCGGGAGGAGTTCCGCACCGCCTTCCGTCGAGTCACATTCCTTCCTACCGATGAGGTCAAGAAGAAGGAGTTCTTGTCGCCGACATAAGGGCGTTTACGCCACGAGTACTGCACGAAGTTTAACCATTTGGCTCGTTATGCTCCGGAGGAGGTGGACACTGATGAGGCCAAGCAAGAGAAGTTCAAGGATGGTTTGTCCGAGGAGCTACTACCCAAGGCGTGGGTAGTGGTCGCGTCAACCTCATCTCCGCAGAGGAGGCACAGGAGGCACCCGACGCCGGCCGGGTACACTTTCGTTAACTCTCGCTCGCATGCTTTGTTTGATTCAGAGCATCTCATTCTTTTATTTCTCAGTCTTTGTCGCTATTAGTGAGCTCCTCTTTACTCCGTTGTTAATTCCACTGCTCATTCGCTCTCCGGGTTCGGAGTTGAGAGCTGAATCTGAGTGTAGGGATGTTGATGAGGACATCCCTACCATGGATATAACCGTGCCTACACATACAACTCAACCACAACCAAGATAAGGACCTCTTACCGAGCTCGTGCTCACAACTTAATTATCGTGAATTGCTCCTAGGATTATATACTACGAGAATAGACCGCCTAATGCAAGTGATTTAATTGTGCTTAGGAATATGGGAAAGGACAATGGAGAGGCATGCGGAGTCGTGGAGATGTATGGAAGGCATAATGGAGATCATCACGTCACTTTGGGTCCAAGACAAGCAAGAGTTCGAGATGGGCCTGCTCGAGTCGATTCGACTACAACACAAGACTAACTTTAAACGGGCGAACTTCTTCATACGGACTCCGCTTGGGCGCTTCGACTTCGTGGAAAGCTTATCAAGTCTATTTCTAACGGATCCAACCTCATCAGCAAATTCAATCCGAGCCGCCGAAATTATCAAAGGAGTCCGATCCGATCGTAGTCCGAGTCAAGGGTGTCGCGCCACCTCTACTTTGGCCCACGCCTTGTAACCCTAGGGCGCAAGGCCCACCACGCCGCCACCACCCCCGGTCGCTTCTATATAGGAGCCGCCGTGTCCATCGCTTGAACTCGGATTTCGTTGAGTTTAGGTTTAGCCATTGTGCAAACTATGTTCTTCGGGCTTGTGTCGAACGACCACCGCCAAGACACTTCGATCCCATCTTTGCTATTCGCAATACAATTTATGCTTCCTTCATATTCGCAATATCGATTGCCTATGTCTTATTCTTGCTAGTTCTTCGATTGCTCGCAGGATTGAACTTCGTGTTCAGTTGATCGCGCCCGCCGAGGTCAATAACACTTCGGAGTTGGTTCAACGATTGCTAAGGCGCAAGCTGCCGTCAGACGGTTGTAGTCGGATCGTGAGAGTCACCGCCACCAAAATCGATAGTTATCAATCTCATCGAAAGATCGACACCTCGCTTACATCGATGTCCCAATTGAAATTGAGGAGTGAGATTCCTTGCGAATCTTATCCTCCTCCATTCACCGCTTTAGATGTAATTCTTGGTATGGATTGGTTGTCTCAAAGATAAGGGACAAATCGATTGCGCCAGAAGTGTGTCTCTATCTAGTCTTTGGGCGAAAGCAGTTCGCTACCGGTCGCTAGGTCCGCATCTCTTCGCGCTTGAAGCGAAACCCGCCTAGATATTAGTGAAGTCCCAACCGCTCGTGACTTCATCGATGTCTTTCCCAAGATCTTCCAGGATGCCACCAGCTCGAGAACTCGAGTTTGTCATTGAGTTGGTTCCCTGCATCGCCCGATTTCAAAGAGGCATTATCGGATGCCACCGAACGAGTTGGTGGAGTTGAAGAAGCAACCGAGTGAGCTACAAGAAAAGGTTTTATCCGCCTAGCTCATCTCCGTGGGTTGTCCAAAGAATCTTCGTAAAGAAGAAGGACAATACCTTGCGATGCGTGGATTACCGTCCGCTTAATGAAGTAACGTAAAGAACAAGTATCCATTGCCCGCATTGATGATCTCTTTGATCAATTAACGGAGCTCGAGTATTCTCCAAGATTGATTTGAGAATGGGATATCATCAAGTTCGGATACGACCCGAGGATATTCCAAAGACGGCTTTCTACTCGCTACGCTTGTATGAGTACACCGTCATGTCGCTTGGCTTAACCAATGCCCCGCTTTGTTCATGAACCTCATGAATTCGGTATTCATGGAGTATTTGGATAAGTTTGTCGTGGTCTTCATCGACGATATTCTTATCTATTCCAAGGACGATGAGGAACACGATGAGCATTTGAGGCTTGTGTTAGGCAAGCTTCGGAGCACCAACAGACGCCAAGTTCAAAGAAGCGCGATTCGCTGAAGGAAGTGGCCTTCTTGGGTCATGTTCTTTCAGCAGGAGGCGTAGCCGTTGATCCTAGCAAGGTCAGCGATATTCTTTCATGGATTCAACCTACTTTGCAGAATCGGCGCGGAGTTTTCTGGCTTAGCGGGATATTATCGCCGCTTATCGAGAACTTCTCCAAGATCGCGGCCGGCGACGGAGTTGCTCAAGAAGGACAAGAAGTTCCCGTGGTCCGATGCTTGTGAGGAAAGCTTCCAAGTACTTAAGAAGCGCTTGACCACCGCTCCCGCCCTCGTTCTTCCCGATATTCATCAAACTTCGATATCTTTTGCGATGCTTCGCCGAGGACTCGGTGTGTCCGATGCAAGAAGGCAAGGTAGTGGCCTATGCATCAAGGCAATCGAGACCTCATGAACTCAACTATCCTACCCATGACCCGGAATTAGTCAGCCGTGATTCATGCACTTAAGATTTGGCGACATTACCTAATCAGTAATCGCTATGGCGTATTCGATCACAAAAGCCTAAAGTATTTGTTCACCCAACCGGATCCGAACCTTAGGCAAAAGAGATGGTTGGAGTTGATCAAGGACTATGACATGGGTATTCACTACCATCCGGCAAGGCTAATGTCATTGCCGATGCGCCTCGCAAAGCGCATTGCAATGTCTTGTTGCTCCAGAGCGCCACCACCCTTCCGAGGAATTTCGTTGTCTCAACTTGGGGTTGGTTGAGCATGGTTCCTCGCTACCTCGGTTGTGCAACCAACCTTGGTGGATCGGATTAAGATCGCCCAACAATCGATGTTGGAGTGAACAACATTAAGGAAAATGTCAAGAACGGAACAGCCAAGTGCTTCTCTGAGGATGAGCATGGTGTTGTAAGGTTCGGGCAACGCCTTGTGGTTCCAAAGGACATGGAATTGCGGAATTTGATTCTTCGCGAAGCCCATGATTCGCCTTTGTCTATTCATCCCGGGGTGTAAGATCGAGGTGGCCGACTAGAGGGGGTGAATAGGCGGTTTTAAAATCTATCTGCTAAACCAATATATAAATGCGAAGCTAATAACAAATTGGTTTTGCACAATTAAAACCTAAATCAACTAGGCTCAACTAAGTGCACCGACAATACAAGAGAGCAAACATACAATGATATATAAGCAATTAAAGCAAGAATGTAAATTGCTCAAAGTAAAAACAAGATGACACGATTATGTTTTACCGTGGTGTTCGGAGACTTGCCGGCCTCCCTAATCCACGCTGAGGTAAGCCCAACCACGCTGGACCGGCTCCTCAAATGAGCACACACTCCGAGGTAAGTCCAAACACTTGACCGTTCCAAATCGAACCAACACTCGCTTCCACTACGGTTGCTCTTCCTCCGCTCCGAGATGGCGAGCACCAAACCACTCACAACAACGCCGGCCTTCTCACAAGCTTCTTGAGAAGATCACCGGCACGACGCTCCACGCCGCCTAGGTGTCGGCAAACACCAAGAGAAACAAGTCTCAACGATCACTTGAACTAATCAAGTGTCAACGCCAAGTGGATACTCAATCCACTACCTAAGGCAACACATGCACTTAGGGTTTGCTCTCAACACTCACTAAGTGCAACACATGCACAAACGAGATGAGAGGCTTGCTCTTAGCTCAATAGAATGAATATGGGCACCAAGAACCTTCTCCAACCGCCAAAGTGGGTATTTATAGCCCACACACACAAACTAGCCGCTGGAGGCAAAGTTGCAGAAAAATCAGGAAATCGGAAGTTCCGCCAACTAATATGCGGAACTACCGCTTTTACTGCTCATGGGTCAGACGGTGCATAACGGCTTAAAACTAGCCGTTAAAGTTTGGTGCGGAAGTTCGCGAAGATAAATGGCGGAACTTCCGATTATCGGAAGTTCCTATGTTTTCGGCGGAAGTTCCGCAGCTCAATTTCAGCACGCATTTACACTCGGCAAAAAGGTCATAACTTTTGACTCGATGTCGGAATTGAGTGATCTTGGACTCTATGGAAAGCTTATTCAGAGGGCTACACAACCCACCTATTTGATTGATCTCAAATATATTTGATCAAATCAAAAAGTACAACTCCAAAGAGCCACTATCATGATCTAAGTCCAAATAAATAGCAATAAGCAATCTTAGACCATGCCAAGGGAAAATGCATGAATCCCAACAATTTACAAAACACATTTGCAAACTTAGATCATGCCACAAGGTGTAGGTACATGGACTTCAACCATTTGCAAAACACATTCGCAAAAGTATAGTCACATGCTACAAGGATTAATCAGATAAGCCTCAACTATTTGCAAAACACATTCGCAAATAATAGCATCATGCCATGTAGAGCTAGAGCAAGCAAGATTGAGCTATTAACACATGATGAGACTCAAGCTACTAGACAAGACCCCTCTTAATAGTACGGCAACCTATACTAGCAATCCGGTCTTCCAACCAAACATCAAGACCGGTAAAAGACTAGGAACACATCCTTAGCCCTAGCTAGTCATACCTTTGCCGTGAGCATCTTCTTGAAGCTTGATGACGCACATCTTCACTTCAAGTCCGGTCATTGTCTTGACATGCATCAACCCATGATGCATCCTTTACTTGACCTCCATCAACACATGATGGATCTTCTTGACTTGACGATCAACTCATGATCATCTCCTTCTTCGAGATCTTGTTATGCATCAGCACACGATACATCCTCTTCTTGAACCTTGACTTGATGACGATCAACTCATGATGTCATCCAAAGTCATCGTCACCCTAGAACATAGCCTATTCATCCAACTCATGAAAAATGTTAGTCCCACAATGATTAACAATAATTATCAAGATATACATGCAACAAATGCTTCTAAACAAACTATTGTAGAAAGGTGCGTACTACCACCAACTATCATGCAGTAGTTCCGACATCTAAGTTCCGCCATTTCATTGCGGAACTACCGCACTTATGAAAATGGTCGAGTCCCTAAAAAGGGTACTCTGGAAAAATCAAACCGCGCATTTTTCTGACCATCCGATAATCGAACTTCCGCTTATCATTGCGGAACTTCCGCACTCGAGAAATCGGCTAAGTCCCAAACCGATGCTCTCGAAAATCAAGCCGCGCATTTTTCGGACTATTCGATAATCGGAACTTCCGCTAGTATAACGCCGAACTTCCGATTGTGCACAGAGAAAGAGATTTTGCTTTTGAAACCAAACCAAAAGAGAATGCATGATCCTAAGTTGATCTTTTACCATCTTTGCATTTCCTTTTCATGTCTTCATTCGACTCCGGACTAAGCCTTGAACACATCTTAGCACACACATTAGTCCCACAACACAATTGCAAATAATTGAATATAAAGCAATATGAGTATATATGAACTACACAAGTTTTATATACTCAAAGGATTTGTTTCAAAGTAATGATCCTTAATATATGAGGAGAATGGAATATGGATCAATGCTTATGAAACCACAAAATATAGAGTGAACTCCCTCTAAATGTGTGCATACACAAATGTGTAATAAGAACATATGCACATATTCAAGTTTAACTTATGGTTGAGTTCAACCTATATTTTGGATTCGAGGAATGCAACAATATATAAGATTAAGATGTCGATTGCATACCTCATTGAATTTCACCTTTATATACAAATGAGACTACACAAGATATTACTAGATAAAAGAGTTAGTCTCATATTTGGATTTGTCATTAATCACCAAAACAATCCATTAACTCATAATGGCAGGTCTAGATCTTTCACGGGGCCACAAAGATGTATCAAGATCTCCGTCAGGGATTTTGGTGGACCCGAATGAAGAGGGAAATTGCGGTTTGTTGCCGAAAGTGCGACGTGTGTCGTCGTGTCAAGGCCGAGCATCGCCCACCGGACCGCTTCACCTTTGCCTATTCCCCGAATGGAAGTGGATTCGATCGATGGATTTTATCACCGGTCCGCCTCAACCTCCAAGAGCAATGATGCCATTTGGGTTGTCATTGATCGACTAACTAAGGTGGCGACTTCCTTCCGGCCAAGACGGATCTCCGTAGGTCTTTTGGCGGATCTCTACATTGCCCGTGATCGTGAGCTTACATGGAGTACCTAAGACAATTGTCTCGGATCGTGGTTCTCTTTTCACCTCTCGCTTTTGGCAAAGTTTGCAAGAGGCTTTGGGAACCCGTTTTACCTTTAGCACAAAGATACCACCCCCAAACCGATGGTCGACCGAAGGGTCAACCAAGTGTTGGAAGACATGCTTCAGGCTTGTGTCCTCTCCTATGGAAAGAATTGGGAGAAATGCTTGCCATTTGCCGAAGTTTTCCTACAACAACAAGCCAGCCGCCTTGGCATGTCACCTTCGAGGCCTTATACGGAGAAAGTGCGTAATCCCGCTGAATTGGTCCGAGACGGCGAAAGACCTTTCTTTGGCCTCGACTCGATCAATGAGGCCGAGAGCCAAGTCCAAATTTTATTCGTGATCGCCACGCACGCCTCAATCCGTGCAAAAGAGCTATGCGAATCGCCGCCGCCGTGAATTGAGCTTCGAGCCCGATGACTTTGTTTATCTCAAAGTCTCTCCTTTGAAGGGCCATCAACGCTTTCGCGCCAAGGGCAGTTAGCTCTCGATATGTCGGTCCTACCGTGTTATCGAGAAGAAAGGGCCGTTGCCTATAAGTTGGAATTGCCACCGCACTCAAGGGGTACATGATGTTTTCCATGTTTCCCAACTAAAGAAGTGCCTCCGTGTTCCAACCGAGGAAGCTCGCTGGAAACTCTTGATGTCCAAGAAGATTTGACCTATCGCGAGCATCCTGCTCGCATACCGATGAGGCTGAACGAAGAACAAGGAATAAAACCATCAGGTTCCTTAAAGTTCAGTGGTCGAACCATTCTGAGGATGAGGCTACTTGGGAAAGGGAGGATCGTCTCCGTGCAGACTATCCATCCTTCTTTACCGAGTGAGCCAAATCTCGGGACGAGATTTTTGTAAGGGGGGGAGGTTTTGTAACATCCTAAATTGGGTTTGTGTTTCAAATATAATAAAAATGAGGATAAATTAAAACTTTTGCTGCCTCATGTATTGTTACAGTGTTTGAAACCTCTTTCCTTTGATTGGTGGAAATTAAAACTCAAAATTTCCCCAATTAAATTCAAGTCATAAATCTCCTCAATGAAAATCTGGTGCCCAACCCCTGAAAATAATTTTCATTGGACCTAGGAGTGATGTTTAACACCTCAGAATTATTTCATAATTTTCAGAATTATTTGATAATTTTTAGACAAGTCAAACACTAGTCAAACTCCTAAAATAGCCTTCTCGAATTTTTAGAGAAAATGCGCTCTCAAAATTTTATATAAGGTTCCTCCTGCTGTCAAGAATCTCCAGCTAAAATTTTGTAAATTTTGGAGTTTGTTTGCTACCTTAAATAATTCCTCAAAGATCGCTTATTCAAAATTTAAACCCTAATCGGTTTTCACTGCTCCTTGGGTTCGAGTCGACTTTGCTTAAGTTAATTGACTCGGTCCACCAACTAATCGCACCGCGCGGTTGATCGAGCGAAGGCGCAGCGTCGTTGATCGGCATCAAACGCCCACGATCGCGTGAACGTCGGACCATTCGAAAGGCCGATCCATTTGAACCGCTGGATTCTAAATCAACGGTGCAGATTCGCGGAACGCTCGACCGTCTCGACGCCACAAGAATGTAAACCGTTGGATCCAGATCCACGCCCAGGTTAAGTGAACGCTTGAACCGTTCTAATCGCCCCGCTTCATTTGAACCATTCGATTTCAATCCAACGGCCGTCCTCTTCGTCTTCCTCGCACAAGGCCACCAAGTCAACATGGTCGGTGAAAAGTGCAGAGCGTGGCAATCGCCGGTCACCTCTCGCCGCCAACGACTCAAATTAATGAGCACCGCATCGCCGCCTCCAAGTCGCCGTCCTCCTTGAGTGCACTTGCTCCCATCACCCTCACGACTCAACTCTCTGCAAAGCCATTTTTCATGTCGTTGTTCTCTTGCTCCTTCGCTATAAGACTCCTCCAGTGGCTTCTCGAGCTTCTTTTTCGACACCGTGAGCTCCAGAGCCACCGCTTGTGCATTGCTCGAGCTCCATTTCAAAATTTGTTCTCACGCCATTGGTTAAGCTCCAACCTCTTGGTGAAAGTGGTGTTCCGGCCTTCTTTCAAAACCTTTGCTTCCTCGCTTGCTTAGCACCTCATGGAGTATTAACCTCGTCAATTTTGCTTTTGATGAAGAGAGCAGCTCAATCATGGATTGCCCCTTTCGGCCAAACCGCCACTCTTCTTCAACCGAGCCGATTCGACTCTCCTCGTGTCTTCTTTGGGCTCGGTATTTCTTATTAGTCCCTAGTTGATTGGCACTTGCTCCTTGAACCGCGGTGAGCGCTTTTGCTATTTTCGCTTTGGTCATTTTGGCCTCTTGCCTCCTCCGCTTGCCGGGCGATCCGTCCATCGCAGCCTAACGCCATTGGTACCATTAGGTGCGCAATGACGCTTGGGACTCATTTTAGGCGCTTGCTCGCACTCTCGCTGCTAGAGCCGCGCGGCGAGCCGTTCTTTCCTGGCCATTTTGTCTGACGAAAACAGACGGGTTTGAACGCAGGTCAATGTGGACCGTCGATCCTTAGATCTACGCCCACGCTCGCGGAAATTTTGAATTCGCCGCTGCGCCGGCTGCGGATCCGCTGATCCGAGATCAACGGTCCCGGCGCGAGATAGCGGATCGTTGATCCTAGATCCACGGCTCGCGCGGCGTGAGCGCTTCAAACCACTCGCTTGATCAACATGAACCGCTGGATCCAAGATCAACGGCTCATGTGCGTAGACGCTCGGACCGCCGGACATCCTTTGGCATCCGGTTCGCTCATTTTTCATCCAACGGTTGATGCTTAAGGTTGGCGATTCGCTCTGTTGTCGCTGCGTGTGGACCGTTGGATCCAAGATCAACGGGTCCTATGCGTGAGCGTCGACCGCCCGACGCCTCGATTCAGGTGGAACCGCTGGATCCGCATCCAACGGTGAGCGCTTAGGGTTTGTGAATCGCGGCGTCGCTGCGTTATCCCGTGGACTTGGACCGTTGGATTCGAGATCAACGATCCAAGTTCGTCCACGTCGATTTAATTTCTGGTTTTTCCCAAAAGGATTTATTTGTCAACTAAAAACTGTGATAACTTGTAAAATGCATAACTAATTCATTTCAAATCCTTTTCGGTTGATTCAAATTTTGTTGGTTATGTTTTTAACTAAACTTTAATCTAAAAATGTTTCCAACCTCAGTATAGCTCCAGAAATTTTTGCTAATGAATAGTAGCATTTTTGATTTATAAAACCTGAGCAAAATTGTTTTGGCCATATCTTTTGCATTGAGAATCCAAATCAATTGGTTCTTGTTGCTAAATTCTTTATAAATCATTATCTTGCTACTGTGATAGTTTTAGGATTTTTGGAGAAGGTTTACTGTTGGGTCTTTGCATTTTATTCGCTCTCTTATCGTTTGTTTTTCGCTTTCTCGTTAGGATCCGAAGAGCACTTTGACGTTGTTGTTGATCCTCAAGAAGACTCTCGACCACACAGAAGCGTGCAAGATATTTGATCATAAATGTCCCATTACTTTCAAAGTCTAATATCTTGTTTACAAACTATATGTATGCATTGCTTTTGTGTCCAATTATTTTTGCCTGCTTAGAGGTAGCTATTCCTAATGCATTGTTGCCATTAAAATGTTATCCCCGCCACAACCATAAGTTATTATCATCACGTGAATTAGAGCCCGTGATTTAATTATGCTCTTTACCGCCTTTATGATGTCATGCTTAGAAATGCTTAGCTACGGTAGAATTGGGCGGTTATCGACTTAGTCGATGACCTTGATCACACAAATCATTTTGTTTATTTTTGGTTCAGACCTTATGCTTTTGTTTTGTAAAATCAAAATGAAACAAAATGATTTGACTTGGGCACAATGGCATGTTGGTGTGATTGTTGGGTGTGACAAGGAAAGGTGCCTGTGTCCCTAAGGACCGAAAGTTACTTGTGTCACTAAGCCAAACGCTTATGCGTATAACCACGCGAGAGGATATGGGACCCTCTTGACTAAGTACTTTGGCGTGGGTTATCTCCGAGTCGCAGGAGGGGTTGTGTGTGTTGTGTGAAACATGATATGTGTTCTCGGTGTTCTTGTGTTGGGTGTGCGGTGGTGGAGATTCCTGTAGGCTCTCCACCTCGAGGAGCGTCAGAGTTGTCCAAGGCTTTACCCGGAAGGGTAGTTGACCGAGGCTTTACGATGACTCGACACAACGTATGGGTTTCTATCCATACAGGCGGCTCGTGAATAATTCACAATATTGGAAATGTCTCAGAGGACTTAGCCGTGCGGCATACCTAAGGAAGTGTGCTTAATAGCTTGGCAAAAGGCGGTCCGCGTGTGGGTACATTGGTACACCCTCGCAGGTATAAAACTATTCAATAGCCTCGCCCTAGGTTATGGACATGCTTGGTAAGGTCGCAAGAACTAGACTTCAACCTTTAAATTAAAATTTGATATGGTTGGCATGAATGGGTAATTCATGCTATTGTTGTGGTGACTAATGGTTTAGTCACTTCCGTGATTGTTGTTGTCTATTTACTGCTTTTAATATTGTTCTTTCTGCTATTTGAACATTAAAACAGATTTGATAAATTGCTTTCAATCTATTACATTATTGCAAATGAAAACTTGCTTTATGCTAAAATGAAACATACAACTTCCACTACAATAAGCTTGCATGCAAAGATATGTACAGTTTGTTATTCCACATGTAAGTCTTATGAGTACATTCAAAGTACTCACCGCTTTTGCCACCGCTTTTGTTTGCAGGGAAGAAGGTGAGCCCAAGGGCCTCACTTTTGTGAGATGTGCTTGTGGATTCGACGACTAGCTTGGCGGTCCTGGCTTGTTGCCTTGTGGGTTAAAGGCACACCGATTGGCTCTTTTGTTTATGGCCATCTTATGGCACTTTTGCTTCACTGTTAAATTTCTTTATGTATATGTCATTTGGCCTCGGCCACTCTTTTGTAATGACTATCCTTTATTTATGTTATCTTCTGTTTGGTATTTTGCTTCGGTTCTATGTGAATGAATGGAATTGATGCATGAACTTTGTAAGGAGGTGTGTATATCGCATTTGAAGTATACATGTCTCGAGTCTCTGATTATCGATTTGTGATGCTAGGCCAAGTGGTTGGTTACATTACAAGCCCGATAAACCGGGTCTCACAAGGTTTGCATCGAGCCATACCGACCGTAGTAACCCAAGTTGGTCGCTTTTAGGATATTTTGAAAACTTAATTTCAAAGTATCAAATGATTTTTGAAAGCTTAAGTAAGTTCTCAGATTTTATTCCTTACCTATCTTAGCTTTCTTCATCTCATCTCACTCTGATATGAGTTTTAAAGGTTGTTTTCCTCTCATCTCCTTTTCAAAGATAGTGTTATCGATTAAATGGATTTTGGGAACCACCGAGTTTGGCAAATTGGAGTGCTTAGGGTTTTGAAGTTTCGGATCAAGATTTCGCTAGAGGCTTGATGCGAACTGACAAAGACACCTCAATTTTTCAGACAATGAGCTCAATGGTTTCGATGGGACCACCGAGCTTGGCAAGTTGAAGTGTGCGATTTTAAAGTTTCTAGAATAGAAGACTTCGATCGAGCTTGATGCAAAATCGCTACAAAGAACTTCAATTTAGGACAAGAAGCTCGATGGTTTCTAATGGGGTAGAAAATGAGAGGTTAATTCAACTAAAACTTGTGGGAATAGAAGGGTAAGATGTGATACTAGTTAGCTATGTATCTAATACTATTTTCGTTGATTGCACCTTACTCTTTAATGGTATTATATCTTACCTTAATCTTCTGATTTTTATCTTCTCAATCAATTACTCGTTCATTCAATACGGGTTAGTTGTATTGGGAAGTTGAGCTTTGATTTTGTGATTCCTTGCTGTTTTTGGAGTCTTTTTACAAGCCTTTTTAAAGTTTATATACTTGCTATTTTCGGCTTTCGATTAGGGTGATGTTCCATTCCCCTAGTCGTTAGCTTTTTGCTTCATTTCGACTTTGTTTTCGGGTCTAGTTTTTAACCCAAGTTTCTTGTAACAGGATGGCCGAACGCACTGTGAGCGGCTAAGGCCACCGTCCGACGAGGATCTTCCTCCTCCTCCGACCATGGCCGAGGTCCTTCTCCGATCGAGCGCAACTGCAGAGGATGAGGGTTCTTCGACGCCATCGCGCGAACACTTCCGCCTCTACCGTGCTTCAGATCCGGCAAGGGAGTGGACACCACCGCTGGGGACTCGCAGAGTTTCTTCGCACTCAGCCCCCACGCTCTCCCGCCTCGAGGACTCGCTGACGCAGCACGATTGGCTTGCTCGTTGAGCGCAAGCTCGCGATAGCGCAGCGCCAGGAGCACGAAGGCGCTGCTCGCATCGCACCACCGGAGGGTGCGCTTTGTCTTGGTGGGAGAGCTTTCGCCATGCACCGACGGCCACACCGCCACCGGGAGGAGTTCCGCACCGCCTTCCGCCGGAGTCACATTCCTTCCTACCGATGAGGTCAAGAAGAAGGAGTTCTTGTCGCCGCATAAGGGCGCTTCACGCCACGAGTACTGCACGAAGTTTAACCATTTGGCTCGTTATGCTCGAGGAGGTGGCCACCGATGAGGCCAAGCAAGAGAAGTTCAAGGATGGTTTGTCCGAGGAGCTTCAGGACAAGCTATCCATCGTCGACTTCTCGATTTCCGTGCCTTGGTGGACAAGGCCATTGTCGCCGAGCACTCGTAGAGCGCTTGTGGATTCCCGCAGCGTAAGCTGGAGGCCCGAAGTCATCCAGGGCGCCTATCCGCGCTTGGGCCCGCCTCGTGGGTCGCACAAGAAGCTTCAAGACTTCGAGGCCGCCAAGACTGTTCTTCGCCCTTCGCAGCCGTGCCCCAATCACGCACTCGCGAGTCGCCAGGTGGTCTCGCAACCCGGCCGCCGGGTCACTTGCTTCGCCGCAGCCGGAAGGGGCATTATGCGAACCAATGCCCCAAGAAGACAGAGCGCCCTCGCCCCAATGGAGGACGCGCCAGAGGTGGTTCTTCTCAGACTCAAGATGGTCCCTACTACCCAAGGCGTGGGTAGTGGTCGCACAACCTCATCTCCGCAGAGGAGGCACAGAGGCACCCGACGCCGTGGCCGGGTACACTTTAACTAACTCGCTCGCCATCGCTTTGTTTGATTCAGAGCATCTCATTCTTTTATTTCGAGTCTTTGTGCTATTAGTGAGCTCCTCTTTACTCCGCTGTTAATTCCATCGCCATTCGCTTCTCCGGTTCGGAGTTGAGAGTCAACTGAGTGTAGGGATGTCCCAATTGAAATTGAGGGAGTGAGATTCCTTGCTAATCTTATCCTCCTCCATTCACCAGCTTTAGATGTAATTCTTGGTATGGATTGGTTGTCTCAAAGATAAGGGACAAATCGATTGCGCCAGAAGTGTGTCTCTATCTAGTCTTTCAAGTTAAGCAGTTCGCCACCGGCCGCTAGGTCCGCATCTCTTCGCGCCAGCGAAACCCGCTCTAGATATTAGTGAAGTCCCAACCGCTCGTGACTTCATCGATGTCTTTCCTCAAGATCTTCCAGGATGCCACCAGTTCGAGAACTCGAGTTTGTCATTGAGTTGGTTCCCGGTACCGCCCTGATTTCAAAGAGGCATTATCGGATGCCACCGAACGAGTTGGTGGAGTTGAAGAAGCAACTGAGTGAGCTACAAGAAAAGGTTTTATCCGCCTAGCTCATCTCCGTGGGTTGTCCAAAGAATCTTCGTGAAAGAAGAAGGACAATACCTGCGCGATAAAGCGTGATTACCGTCCGCTTAATGAAGTAACGGTAAAGAACAAGTATCCATTGCCCCGCATTGATGATCTCTTTGATCAATTAACTGGAGCTCGAGTATTCTCCAAGATTGATTTGAGAATGGGATATCATCAAGTTCGGATACGACCCGAGGATATTCCAAAGACGGCTTTCTCTACTCGCTACGGCTTGTATGAGTACACCGTCATGTCGTTTGGCTTAACCAATGCCCCCGCCTTGTTCATGAACCTCATGAATTCGGTATTCATGGAGTATTTGGATAAGTTTGTCGTGGTCTTCATCGACGATATTCTTATCTATTCCAAGGACGATGAGGAACACGATGAGCATTTGAGGCTTGTGTTAGGCAAGCTTCGTGAGCACCAGCTGTACGCCAAGTTCAGCAAGTGCGCATTCTGGTTGAAGGAAGTGGCCTTCTTGGGTCATGTTCTTCAAAGCAGAGGCGAGCCGCTGATCCTAGCAAGGTCAGCGATATTCTTTCATGGATTCAACCTACTTGTGAATCAAGCGCGGAGTTTTCTCGGCTTAGCGGGATATTATCGCCGCTTATCGAGAACTCTCCAAGATCGCGGCCGGCGACGGAGTTGCTCAAGAAGGACAAGAAGTTCCCGTGGTCCGATGCTTGTGAGGAAAGCTTCCAAGTACTTAAGAAGCGCTTGACCACCGCTCCCGCCCTCGTTCTTCCCGATATTCATCGAATCTTCGATATCTTTTGCGATGCTTCGCCGAGGACTCGTGTGTCCCGATGCAAGAAGGCAAGGTAGTGGCCTATGCATCAAGGCAATCGAGACCTCATGAACTCAACTATCCTACCCATGACCTGGAATTAGTCGCCGTGATTCATGCACTTAAGATTTGGCGACATTACCTAATCGTGTAATCGCTATGGCGTATTCGATCACAAAGCCTAAAGTATTTGTTCACCCAACCGGATCTCAACCTTAGGCAAAAGAGATGGTTGGAGTTGATCAAGGACTATGACATGGGTATTCACTACCATCCGGCAAGGCTAATGTCGCTGCCGATGCGCCATCGCAAAGCGCATTGCAATGTCTTGTTGCTCCAGAGCGCCACCACCCTTCCGAGGAATTTCAGCGCCTCAACTTGGGGTTGGTTGAGCATGGTTCCTCGCTACTCGGTTGTGCAACCAACCTTGGTGGATCGATTAAGATCGCCAACAATCGATGTTGGAGTGAACAACATTAAGGAAAATGTCAAGAACGGAATGTACCAAGTGCTTCTCTCGAGGATGAGCATGGTGTTGTAAGGTTCGGCAACGCCTTGTGGTTCCAAAGGACATGGAATTGCGAATTTGATTCTTCGCAAGCCCATGATTCGCTTTTGTCTATTCATCCCGGCCACAAAGATGTATCAAGATCTCCGCTGTGATTTTGGTGGACCCGAATGAAGAGGGAAATTACGGTTTGTTGCCGAGTGCGACGCGGTGTCGTCGTGTCAAGGCCGAGCATCGCGTCCACCGGATCGCTTCACCTTTGCCTATTCCTCGAATGGAAGTGGATTCAATCGATGGATTTTATCACCGGTCCGCCTCAACCTCCAAGAGCAATGATGCCATTTGGGTTGTCATTGATCGACTAACTAAGGTGGCGCACTTCCTTCCGGCCAAGACGGATCTCCGTAGGTCTTTTGGCGGATCTCTACATTGCCCGCATCGTGAGCTTACATGGAGTACCTAAGACAATTGTCTCGATCGTGGTTCTCTTTTCACCTCTCGCTTTTGGCAAAGTTTGCAAGAGGCTATGGGAACTCGTTTACCTTTAGCACAAAGATACCACCCCAAACCGATGGTCGACCGAAAGGGTCAACCAAATGTTGGAAGATATGCTTCGTGCTAGTGTCCTCTCCTATGGAAAGAATTGGGAGAAATGCTTGCCATTTGCCGAAGTTTTCCTACAACAACGAGCTGTGCCGCCTTGGCATGTCACCTTCGAGGCCTTATACGGAGAAAGTGCGTAACCCCGCTGAATTGGTCGAGACGGCGAAAGACCTTTCTTTGGCCCGACTTGATCAATGAGGCCGAGAGCCAAGTCCAACTTATTCGTGATCGCCACGCACACCTCAATCCAGCAAAAGAGCTATGCGAATCACCGCCGCCGTGAATTGAGCTTGAGCCCGATGACTTTGTTTATCTCAAAGTCTCTCCTTTGAAGGGCCATCAACGCTTCGACGCCAAGGGCAGTTAGCTCCTCGATATGTCTGGCCATTACCGTGTTATCGAGAAGAAAGGGGTTGTTGCCTATAAGTTGGAATTGCCACCGCACTCAAGGGGTACATGATGTTTTCCATGTTTCCCAACTAAAGAAGTGCTCCGTGTTCCAACTGAGGAAGCTCCGTTGGAAACTCTTGATGTCCAAGAAGATTTGACCTATCGCGAGCATCCCGCTCGCATACTCGATGAGGCCGAACGAAGAACAAGGAATAAAACCATCGTTCCTTAAAGTTCAAGTGGTCGAACCATTCTCGAGGATGAGGCTACTTGGGAAAGGGAGGATCGCCTCCGCGCGCACTATCCATCCTTCTTTATCGAGCGAGCCAAATCTCTGGACGAGATTTTTTAAGGGGGAGGTTTTGTAACATCCTAAATTGGGTTTGTGTTTCAAATGTAATAAAAATGAGGATAAATTAAAACTTTTGCTGCCTCATGTATTGTTACAGTGTTTGAAACCTCTTTCCTTTGATTGGTGGAAATTAAAACTCAAAATTTTCCCAATTAAATTCAAGTCATAAATCTCTCAATGAAAATCTGTGCCCAACCCTGAAAATAATTTTCATTGACCTAGGAGTGATGTTTAACACTCGTAATTATTTCATAATTTTCAGAATTATTTGATAATTTTGAGACAAGTCAAACACTAGTCAAACTCCTAAAATAGCCTTCTGGAATTTTTAGAGAAAATGCAGTGCATAAAAGTCTCTGAAAATTTTATATAAGGTTCCTCCTGCTGTCAGAATCTCCAGTTAAAATTTCGTAAATTTTGGAGTTTGTTTGCTACCTTAAATAATTCCTCAAAGATCGCTTATTCAAAATTTAAACCCTAAGCGGTTTTCACTGCTCCTTGGGTTCGAGTCGACTCGCTTAAGCCAATTGACTCGGTCCACTCAACTAATCGCACCGGCGCGTCGATCGAGCGAAGGCGCAGCGCCGTTGGATCGGCATCAAACGCCCACGATCGCGTGAACGTTCGACCATTCGAGCTGCCGATCCATTTGAACCGCTGGATTCTAAATCAACGGTGCAGATTCGCGGAACGCTCGACCGTCTCGACGCCACAAGAATGTAAACCGCTGGATCCGGATCCACGCCCGTGGTTAAGTGAACGCTTGAACCGCTCTAATCGCCCGCTTCATTTGAACCATTCGATTTCAATCCAACGGCCGTCCTCTTTCGCCTTCCTCGCCGCAGGCCACCAAGTCAACAGATGGTCGGTGAAAAGTGCAGAGCGTGGCAATGCGGGTCACCTCCGCCGCCAACGACTCACCATTAATGAGCACTGCATCGCCGCCTCCAAGTCGCCGCCCTCCTCGAGTGCACTTGCTCCCATCACCCTCGGCCGACTCAACTCGGTGCAAAGCCATTTTTCATGTCGTTGTTCTCTTGCTCCTTCGGCTATAAGACTCCTCCAAAGGGCTTCCTTAGCTTCTTTCGACACCGTGAGCTCCAGAGCCACCGCTTGTGCATTGCTCGAGCTCCATTTCAAAAATTTGTTCTCGGACGCCATTGTTGAAGCTCCAACCTCTTCGGTGAAAGTGGTGTTCCGGGCCTTCTCTTTCAAAACCTTTGCTTCCTCAGTTTCTTAGCACCTCATGGAGTATTAACCCTCTGTCAATTTTGCTTTTGACAGAAGAGAGCAGTTCAATTGCGGATTGCCCCCTTTTCGGCCGAAACCGCCACTCTTCTTCAACCGAGCCGATTCGACTCTCCTCCGTGACTTCTTTGGGCTCAGGTACCCCCTTATTAGTCCCTAGTTGATTGGCACTTGCTCCCTTGAAGCGCAGCTAAGCGTTTTTGCTATTTTCGTTTCGGTCATTTTCGGCCCTCTCGGTTCCCTCCGGCTTGCCGGCGATCTGGTCCACCGCAGCCAACGCCATTGGTACCATTAGGTGCGCAATGACGTTTGGGACTCATTTTAGGCGCTTGCTCGCACCGCCGCGGCCAGAGTCGCCGGCGGTGAGCCGTTTTTTCCGGTCATTTTTCTGACGAAAACAGACGGGTTTGAACGTCGTCAATGTGGACCGCCGATCCTTAGATCTACGCCCACGCTCGCGCGAAATTTTGAATTGCCGCGGCGGCTCTCGTGATCCGTTGGATCCGAGATCAACGGTCCCGGCGCGAGATAGCGTGGATCGTTGATCCCGGATCCACGGCTCGCGTCGGGTGAGCGCTTCAAACCACTCGCTTGATCAACATGAACCGCTGGATCCAAGATCAACGGCTCATGTGCGCGTAGACGCTCGACCGCGGACATCCTTTGGCATCCGTTCGCTCATTTTTCATCCAACGGTTGATGCTTAAGGTTGGCGCGTTTCGCTCTGTTGTCGCTGCGGTGGACCGCTGGATCCAAGATCAACGGGTCCTATGCGTGTGAGCGCTCGGGCCGCTCGACGCCTCGATTCACGCGGAACCGCTGGATCGCGATCCAACGGTGAGCGCTTAGGGTTTGTGAATCGCGGCGCGCGCGTTATCCCGCGGACTTGGACCGTTGGATTCGAGATCAACGATCCAAGTTCGTCCACGTCGATTTAATTTCTGGTTTTTCCCAAAAGGATTTATTTGTCAACTGAAAAATATGATAACTTGTAAAATGCATAACTAATTCACTTCAAATACTTTTCGGTTGATTCAAATTTTGTTGGTTATGTTTTTAACTAAAATTTAATCTAAAAATGTTTCCAACCTCAGTATAGCTCCAGAAATTTTTGCTAATGAATAGTAGCATTTTTGATTTATAAAAGCTGAGCAAAATTGTTTTGGCCATATCTTTTGCATTGAGAATCCAAATCAATTGGTTCTTGTTGCTAAATTCTTTATAAATCATTATCTTGCTACTGTGAAAGTTTTAGGATTTTTGGAGAAGGTTTACTGTTGGGTCTTTGCATTTTATTCGCTCTTATCATTTGTTTTTCGCTTTCTCGTTAGGATCCGAAGAGCACTTTGACGTTGTTGTTGATCCTCAAGAAGACTCGACTCCACAAAGAAGGTGCAAGATATTTGATCATAAATGTCCCATTACTTTCAAAGTCTAATATCTTGTTTACAAACTATATGTATGCATTGCTTTTGTGTCCAATTATTTTTGCCCTGTTTAGAGGTAGCTATTCCTAATGCATTGTTACCATTAAAATGTTATCCTCGCCACAACCATAAGTTATTATCATCGTGAATTAGAGCCCGTGATTTAATTATGCTCTTTACTTGCCTTTGCGATGTCATGCTTAGAAATGCTTAGCTACCAGGTAGAATTGGGGGTTATCGACTTAGTCGATGACCTTGATCACACAAATCATTTTTTTATTTTTGGTTCAAGACCTTATGCTTTTGTTTTGTAAAAATCGAAAATGAAACAAAATGATTTGACTTGGGCACAATGGCATGTTGGTGTGATTGTTGGGTGTGACAAGGAAAGGTGCCTGTGTCCCTAAGGACCGAAAGTTACTTGTGTCACTAAGCGCTTATGCGTGCATAACCACGCGAGAGGGATATGGGACCTCTCTTGACTAAGTACTTTGGCGTGGGTTATCTCCGAGTCGCAGGAGGGGTTGTGTGTGTTGTGTGAAATATGATATGTGTTCTCGGTGTTCTTGTGTTGGGTGTGCGGTGGTGGAGATTCCGTAGGCTCTCCACCTCGAGGACCGTCAGAGTTGTCCAAGGCTTTACCCGAAGGGTAGTTGACCGAGGCTTTACGATGACTCGACACAACGTATGGGTTTCTATCCATACGGGCGGCTCGTGAATAATTCACAATATTGGAAATATCTCAGAGGACTTAGCCGTGTAGGCATACCTAAGGAAGTGTGCTTAATAGCTTGGCAAAAGGCGGTCCGCGCGTGGGTACATTGGTACACCCCCGCAGGTATAAAACTATTCAATAGCCTCGCCCTAGGTTATGGACATGCTTGGTAAGGTCGCAAGAACTAGACTTCAACCTTTTAAATTAAAATTTGATATGGTTGGCATGAATGGGTAATTCATGCTATTGTTGTGGTGACTAATGGTTTAGTCACTTCCGTGATTGTTGTTGTCTATTTACTGCTTTTAGTATTGTTCTTTCTGTTATTTGAACATTAAAACAGATTTGATAAATTGCTTTCAATCTATTACATTATTGCAAATGAAAACTTGCTTTATGCTAAAATGAAACATACAGCCTCCACTACAATAATCTTGCATGCAGATATGTACAGTTTGTTATTCCACATGTAAGTCTTAAGTAGTACATTCAGTACTCACCGCTTTTGCCTACCGCTTTTGTTTGTGGGAAGAAGGTGAGCCCCAAGGGCCTCACTTTTGTGAGATGTGTGTGGATTCGACGACTAGCTTGGCGGTCCGGTCGGTTGCCTTGTGGGTTAAAGGCACACTGATTGGCTCTTTTGTTTATGGCCATCTTATGGCACTTTTGCTTCCGCTGTTAAATTTCTTTATGTATATGTCATTTGGCCGGTCGGCCTCTCTTTTGTAATGACTATCCTTTATTTATGTTATCTTCTGTTTGGTATTTTGCTTCGGTTCTATGTGAATGAATGGAATTGATGCATGAACTTTGTAAGAATGTGTGTATACTGCATTTCTGGGAAGTATACATGTCTCGAGTCTCGGATTATCGGATTTGTGATGCTAGGGCCAAGTGGTTGGTTAAGCATTACAAGCCCGATAAACCGGGGTCTCACATTGACTCTAGCAGCTTCTAAGATATCTTTGATTTCACGTTCCTTTTCTAAACATGAAGTGCAAGGGCTAGAATCAAACACATCAAACGCAATCAATTTACTAGATTCTAAACATTTTTCACAAGGAGCACTTTTAATTTCATTTAATTCAGATCTAGCATTCTCAAGTTGTTGTACAGAAATATTATGAGCAGATTGTAACTTGGTAATTTCTGAATGCATAGCATGACAAGATAAACATTCATCAGGTTCAAGAGTCTTAGCATTTTTAAGCTCTACTTTCAGTTTGTTAATCTTTGACTCTAATTTCTTATTTTTTGTCATGACAAATTCTAGCGCTTCATCTTGACTAAGCAATTGCTCAACTATAGAATCATATTTAGCAGAAAGCTCATCATAAGAAAAAGATACCTCATCATCATCAATGTCGTCGGTGTCAGCCATGAAGCACATGCCACTGATGTCTTTGGCCTTCCCTTTCTTTTTACCTTGAGGGATCTCCTTTTCCTTGTCCTCCTCACTCCCGGAGTCCACATCGCTCAAGGATTGATCCTCAAAAGCGGCAAGGACCCGGTGAGCGGCCTTCACAAGTTTATTAGTCTCATACCTTGATTTGTTGAAGGGAGGCTTCTTCCAAGTTGGCTTACCTTCCTTATGATTGCTCTTACATTTCAGCTTGGGGCAATTTGCCCGGATATGATTGAGCTCACCATATTCATAGCATGTCACCGGACCACCTCTCTTTTTGTTTCTCACATTATTGTAGGCCCATGTCAATTTTTTAGCTAGGAGAGCTAACTCTGTCTGAGGAATACTTTCAAGCTCCTCCTCAGAAATCGCAGATAAGCAAGTAAATGAAAAATCAGAAGAAGATTCAAGAGTACCATCAGAAGACCTTTTGAGAGGATCACTATCAATGCCATGTTCTCTTTCTTAGGATGATCAACTCTTTAATTTCATGAGTCTTGAGTTTACTATAAAGCAATTCTAAAGTAAGACTTGAAAGATCAACATTCTCCTCTATAGCAAGAGCCTTCATCTCCCACTCCTTGGTGTTGATTGCACCAAGAGATGGGTGGCATTTTCAGATTGAGAATATTCAATATCAACAATTTTCATTTGATTAATTACTTTATTAAAGCGATCGAATGTCATCGATGCTCTCTCCTCGACGATCTCGAATTTATTGTATTCACGCTTGTAAACTGCTTTACGACCTTTTGATTTGAGACGAACCTCATGATATGTTTCGAGAGTGTTCCAAATTTCATGCGAGTGGCAAGATTGCAAATGCGATCATATTCTTGTCTACCAAGTGCACCATATAAAAGATTTTTAGCTTTGTTGTTGTTTGCCACAAGAATCGCCAAGGTGTGTTGCAATTTCAGAATAACCAATGGGCTCTAATAACATCCCAAATAGCTTGTCCTCGCTCAAGAAAGACTCGCATACGATTCTTCCAATAGGCATAGTCGTGCCCATCAAGATATGCGATTTAGTAGAAAACTTATCCATCGCTTAAAGTTCGCTGGACCTGTTAAGATCAAGAGTGAACTAACCTGCTCGATACCACTTGTTGGACCGAAAAGGCGACTTAGAGGGGGTGAATAGGAGCACGCCACTTTTTCCCAAATAATGAATTCAACACAATTTCACTCCAATAGCTATTAGGAAGCTATGAAGATCACTATACCAAGACAAATGGAAGACTAGTATTGAATCCAATTAAATCCCTAAAAAATAACAAAACAACTAAGATTGCGTAAGCTCAAAGCAAGGGCGGTCGACCGTTGGACCCAATTGGTTGGACTGATTGTCGGGCGGTCTCGTCATTGTTATCAAGGCGGTCGGATCGCTTCCAAAATCGGTCCGACCGGTGATGACGGCGGTCGGACCACCGACTCTGCAATGATCCGAACAAAGAAAATCACCGATGACGGTTGCAATTAGGTGAAACTTTTGATTCTCAACTCCAATCTTTATGAAACTTTGCACACACCTTCTATATGCTATTGAGGACCTATTCCAATCGAATATTATGATAATTCTTGGATATATCCTGAGCAATTGCCAATTGAATAACAGAGGGTCTAAAACCGGGCAAGAACGAAAACTTGATCCTAAAGCTTGTTCGTGAGAGATTGATGATCAAGATGATGCTAGATAGATCCACACTTATCAAAGCAAGCTAATTCACGTGAAAGAATCAATCACAAACTCGTGGATCAAAGAAAGCCCTAAAATCACGAAATTGAAAGCAAGAACGAAGAGAGACTTATCTCAAGCAAACCTTGCATAGATTAAAAACGTGATCTTTGCTGGATTACACCCACACCATCAAGGATCAGTGGTCAATCCAAGATCACGAAATTCTCCTCAAACCATGAAAAGCCCTAGCCTCCACCTCAACTCCCCCTAAGCCAATTAGGGTTTGAAAGCGACAAAAGAGGTGAAAAACAGCGAGAGAGAGGGGGCAGCCCCCACCTCCTCCTATTTATAGTGGAGGCCTAGAACTCTCTAGGGTTTGACTCAATTGGGCTCCTAAGGCCCACTAACAAACGGGTCACACACGCACGCCGCAGCCGTTTTTAACCTTTTGACCTAAACCGCTTCACCATGCACCATGGATTTGCCAATAGGTCACCCTTGTCCATCTTGTGTCACGCTTGAGTCATTGACTCACCCGCATCGCCGATCGCTCGACCTCAACTCTCCAAGTCTAGTCCCGATCCTCCTCGCCGCTGACCGTCGTTGACCACCAAGCAACCTGCACAACCATAGACAAGCAAACACGATTCGGGAACAAGTTCTTCACAACTTGACCCATGTTAGTCAAAACATGCATCATGCAAATCATATGCCATGAAACCAATGACTTTGACCTAACAAAACAATATCGCCGAAGTTGGCCGACGTTCGTCAATACCGGTCGACCGCTCCATGTGAGCCGGTCGGATCGCCTTTGGCCGGCCGGACCGCTCCTCGTGAGCGGGCGGACCGCCTTAGGACTTAGCCGAAATTCAAGCCCCAAATTCAAACCTTTCGGAAAATACAAACGAATAGAACTTCATCGAGACTCCAAAATTATGAGACCAAGTGCATTGGGATCCTCAATTGCCTACTACACCTATTTTTTGCCCACTGTTTTGACCACTTTTGTCACGGCGGTCCGATCGCCCACATGGCCGGTCCGACCGATTTGGGACCGGCCGATCCGTGCTAGGACCGGTCGGACCGCCCGCCCGTAATGCCCGTAGCTCTATCGAAAGCGCGTGAAACGACAAACCGTAAACACCATTGCCAATTGTCACATCATCCTAAGATCTAGAGCATATTCCAATGATATCCGCAAGATTGATGCGTTGGCACTCGGAGGAGCGTAAGAAAGATGGGAAGCTCAGACACCCTGCTGATTCTGCCCAGTGGAGAAACTTCGATCGAGAGTCAAGAGTTCGTGCGGAACCGAGGAACATAAGGTTAGGTTGAGTACGGACGGAATGAATCCTTTGGTAACATGAGCACCGACATAGCACCTGCCCGTGAATCTATGTATGTACAACCTTCCTCCTTGGCCGTATGAAGTGGAAATACATTTTGATGACACTACTTATCCAAGGGCCGAAGCAACCTGGGAACGATATTGATGTGTACCTAGCACCATTGCTGGAAGATCTTGTGACACTTTGGAACGAAGGGGTACAAGTATGGGACGCGTACAAATGAGAGAACTTCACTTTACACGCCATGCTATTCTGCACCATCAATGATTTTCCTGCCCTTGGTAACCTCGTCGAGTTCAAGACAAAAGGAGCCAAAGCCCGTCCAAGACCGCATAGATGGTACCGAGAGTGTATGGCTGAACAACTCACGCAAAACTGTGTATATGCGTCACCGTAGGTTCCTTCCCAGGATTCACCCATACCGCAAGATGAAGAAACAATTCAACGGAAATAAGGAGGACGGTTCAGCTCCAAGGGATTATAGAGGGAAAGAGGTCTATGATATGGTTAAGGATATCGATGTTGTGCTTGGAAAGGGAGGTAAATTAAGGACCCCTCATAAAAATATCTCGAAGAAGCGGTTAATTTTTGGGACTTGCCTTATTGGGAGCACTTAGAAGTTCGCCAACGTGCATCGACGCCATGCACGTGGAGAAGAATGTATGTGATAGCTTGATTGGTCTCTTCATGAACATTACCGCAAAACAAAAGGCGGCGTTAACGCACGGCGTGACTTGGTTGATATGAACATAAGATCCGAGTTAGCACCGAAGAGATCGATAAAGATTTAACGTACCTTCCCGACTTGCTACACTTTGTCCAAGGCCGAGAGAAATGAATCGTGTCAAAGTTTGCATGGTGTGAAAGTTCCGTCCTTACTCATTCGCCAATATTAAGAAACTTGTTTCCATGAAAGATTTGAAATTAATTGGTATGAAGTCTCATGATTGTCATGTGCCGATGACACGATGATGCTTCTGTTGTAATTAGGAGTATTTTGCCAAACAAGGTCCGAGTGGCAATCTTTAGGTCGTGTTATTTCTTTAACTCAATTGCTCGTAAGGTCATCGATCCCGAAGGACTCGACACTCGCAGCCGAGGTGGTGACGACTCTATGTCATCTTGAGATGTATTTGCCTCCGTATTTTTTGATATCATGGTCCATCTCATTGTTCACCTTGTGAAGGAGATAAAGATATGCGCCCCGTGTTCCTACGCCATATGTACCCTTTCGAGAGATACATGGGAATTCAAGTCCTACGCACGGAATCGATCTCACGGAGGCGCGATAATCGAAGGTTATGCAACCGAAGAGGTCATTGAGTTCTGCGTGGACTACATGGCTCAGTGGAACCGATAGGCGTGCCTCTATCTCGCCACGAGGAGACGGAGGGTATCGGGACCATCGGGAGGAAAGCAATCACTCCCAATCTAGATACATACGCGCAGGCCCATTTCACGGTCTTGCAACACATGACCCAAGTGTCCCCGTATGTCGACAAGCATAGAGACATGTTACGCCAATGTAATCCGCAGCCGGCCGGAGGTTTGGATAACGAGAGAGCACAACCGCTCGGCTCAACGAATGGTTAAAGATGCGATTCACTGGGAGGGCATCAAGTGATGAAACGCTGCTATGGTTGGCCAAAGGACCAAAATTTACAATTGTGACATGGCAAGGATACGACATAAATGGGTACACGCTTTATACGGCACTCGTGATATGAAGAGCACATCCGAGCAGCGGTGTCCGTGATAGATGCATTTCACGAGGGTTCAATACACGGGGCACGCGGTTGAACTCGTACTATGGGTTCGAGAGGAGATTTGGGAGCTTAACTATGTACTTTTCAAGATCCCCTGCTTCGATGTCATCGGGTTAAACTTCCGCAGGCGTGAAGGTCGACAAGTAGGGTGTCACACTCGTGGACCTCAAACGTGTCGGATACAAGGACGAACCATTCGCACTCGCTAAGCAAGTTGTTCAAGTTTTTATGTAACTGACCCAAAGAAATAAGAACCGCCACGTAGTTCTTCATGGGAAAAGAAGGATTGTCGGAGTTGAGAATGTCGTGGATGAGGAAGAGTACAATCAATTTGATGAGCTGCCTCCTTTCGGAGACGGCATCAGACTGGTGGAAGAACCAAGTGAGGAAGCTAGCTATATGCGCGTCGATCATCATGAAGGACTGTATTTCAATTAAGCATGTATATATTCCACTGTAATTAATTTGATGTTAACATGGAAACGCGTCACGTGTTATGGGCCAGTGCTAAATCGGTCAATTTGCCTCGGTCGGTCGTGTGAGATGAACAACCCAATTGGATTCATCTCATTTCGAGCTATGATGCACTTTGTACAATTTTTTAAAGCCTTGAAATGAGCAAAAGTAAAATGCATAAGTAAACTTTTCACATTTAGCTCATTAATTAATAGAGGAATCCAACAAAATTGATTCACTCAAAAATAGTTTACAAATAAAAGTTATGCATTTTGAATTTAATTGCATTTTTGATTAACAAATAATCCTTCTCGGACGGTTCTCAAAAATAGTTTACAGCGAATCTGGGCCGTCCATCTAAAGAACGACGGTTATACATATGTGTGTTCACATCACAGACGGTTCTATAACGTAACCAATCTGTGATACTTAATATCACGCAGACGGTTCATTAACGTAACCGTCGTGATATGAAATATCATGACGGTTCAAGAATGTAACCGCTCGTGATATTAAAATTAGGTTTCTTCTACGTGTTCAAGGACGGTTCTAATCGTTGGATTTAGATCCAACGGTCCATGTGGATGGCAACGCTTGTGCAATGTAACTTTTACACGAACGGGCCGTTGATCTAAAGTACGACGGTTCTATCGTCGTTCATATCACGCATTTCGCCAGCTTATGGAACCGCCGTGATATGAAAACTAGGGCTTTCTGTTAAGTTATCACAGACGGTTTCTTTATGGAACCGCTCGTGATTTATTATCACGCACGGTTCTATCATAGAACCGCTCGTGATATCCATGTATATAAGTCTGTTCTATCATCGAACGGTTGCCAGTACACTCGCTTTTTCACCCTTCTTCGCCGTGAGGGTTTACGGCGCCGCCTCCCTTCGTCCCGCCGCCCGACCAGCGCCGCCTCCTTCGCCCTCTCCCCGACTCAGCGCCGCCTCCCTTCGTCCTCGCCTCAGGCCAGCGCGCCTCCTTCGTCCCCGCTCCGACCAGCGCCGCCGCCCCGCCGCTGAGCACCGGTGAGTTTTCCGCCGCCTCCCTTCTATGCCGTGAGGGTTTACGGGGCCGCCCCTTCCCCTCGCTCACCAGCGCCGCCCCCGCCCCTGCCGCGCGCCGCCTCCCTTCAAAACTGAAGACCACTGATTCTAAAAGGTAGCCTTCGTCCATATTTAAAGTCTCATTTCAGCTGCTGGAAACTCACGAACGGAAGAAGCTGAATTTTTGGTGCCGATCAAAGGCAATATTTTCTTTTTTTCTATTGTTTTTGCACTGCAGCACGACCCAACCAGATGAGGACTAGTTAGCTAAGAGCACCACATCTGTAATTGTTGAGATGAAAGACCTGGGACGTGTTTGGTTCATATATGCCCAATTTTGCCATAACTAGAGGTTAGACAAAATATGGTTTACCACAAAAAATGTAGCTAACAAAATTGTCACCACAAGTTAGACAAGAAACCGAGTCTACGATACGTGGACCAGAGATCTAAGGAAGTGCTGCAATTCACAATTGCGACAATAAACCAAACACACAGCTAAGAACTGTGAGCTACTAAAGTTGGGTGTGGCACAATTAGACATCAAACCAAGCTGTTTCTATTTACAACTAGCTACAAATATAGTTGCAATTTCTGTTTAGATTTAAGAAAAAAAAACTACTTTGTATATTCTGAACGTTGCTAGCTTGTTTGTGTCCATAAATATTTCAGCTGCAGTACAGGGGTTTCTTTCTTTTTATATATATTAGCATCAACATATGATAATGGGGGTCGTTGACTAATCTTGAGTGGTCATGCCCATATGTGATGCTGTTCGTTTGCAGCTCCTAATTTGTCTACGCACCTGATGGACAGTATATTTACCTTCATGGTAGTACAAAGTAGAATGTTGCGTTCCAAAATGGTTTGTTAGGTTGGTGTAACATATATCGTTTTATGGGCAACCGGGTGCGGTACCGTATCATAAATTTAACATATAACATGCGTATTGTCGTGGGCCTGTTGATTGTACTTGATCTATACTATATTGGTGTTATGCTTGGAGTTGGAAGATACTACACAAAGTTGCACATAGTAGATGAAGTCTGATTCTTGGTGTTTTCGCTGTTTTTCTGTAGGAGTGCAAGTAGTTGGATACCCCAGTAAGGGAATTAATTTTCGCATCTGAAACTTGAGGTATAGTGCCGAATGATGAAAACCTATGGAAGTAAGACGGTGCCGATTTACTAGGTTGGCCTAGGTATCATGGGTATCCCGGTGCCGACTAATCTGGGTTAGCCTAGGTGACTTGAAAAACCAAGATGCCGGTTAACCTAGGTTGGTGTGGGTAGTCTCGATACTTAGGGTGCCGACTAATCTGGGTAAACCTGGGAACCATGATGATTCTTATGGTACACTGACGGCAATTTATTTTATTTTACTCTGAGATGGCAAACGTTGATTATATTTGTTTATATTTTTTGTGCAATTTCCCATATATTATATACTATGTAATAATTGCGTACGTAACTTATATAGATAGCAAGTAAGCGAGATGGCAGAGGCACCGTCTTCGCCGCCGTCGACGCCGCCAAATGCGTCTCGATCTCCGATCAAGGTGGTACGCAGCGAGAAGGCGAGGAATCTCCAAATTGCCCTCGGCCGCATGACGACCACGGAGGTCGGTGACGCGGGATCCCGCCGAGTCCCAAGAAAGCACCGCGAGATTCGGACCGCCTGTGGGGTACTTGCAAGGAACGGGTCCTCATCACCACCCCAACTCGGAAGTCTCGACGGATGTACTGAGAGACGGGCCAGGATGAACTTTCGCCTCGCTCACTTTCCCCGGCGTACTGCACGTGTGCGATGG
Organism: Hsuehochloa calcarea; assembly: GCA_036346395.1. Lineage (NCBI taxonomy): Eukaryota > Viridiplantae > Streptophyta > Magnoliopsida > Poales > Poaceae > Hsuehochloa > Hsuehochloa calcarea. Next base: position 26,074,736 of record CM070611.1, on the reverse strand, counting down.
CACGCGCCGCCGGGCGATGTCCCACGCGTGGAGAACCTTCAAGAGCTCGCTTGTCACACAAGACGTGAACACGGTCGACGCCTTCACGACGTATCAATTTTTGTCGCGGATACATGGGACGCCGTGCGCATGAAGACGACGGCCGAATTTCAGGAGCAAAGTGCGGCGCATGAGCTATCCAGCACAAAACACTCACCCCACAGCACTCGGCACGGCTGGTACGCGGGTAAAGCCACGCAGATGGGCGGCGGAGGACGAGACCGCCGCACTACCGCTTGTGTGATCTCGGACGAGCGCGCCGATCCTCGGTTAAGAGCGAGGCATCACCACGCCTTGGGCAACATCTCTCGACAAACCCGCAGACGAGGCGGTGTCTCAACGCTCGTAAATTTCTCGAATCACTTAATTGTTAATAAGTCCATAACTTCATGGTGTCTACAATAACATGATGTTCTCTTGCAGAAGCATTGACTTCGCATGTTCCTAAGGTTCCTTCAAGTAGACAGGAGAAGGATGTACCGCCTACTACCGGGAAACAAGGAGCACTGGTCGACGCGAGGCGTTGGGGTTTATGTACCTTGGAGGATGGATTCCCACACAACTCCGACACGATAGGAGTAGGAAGAGATCCAAGGACCAGCCACGACTTCGGTTGGAACATGTGATTATTGCACAATTTCAAGAACAAATAACAAACTTGCGTAACCAAGTAAATCAACTCATGCAGCGCAAGCCGCCTCGTTAATTTGGGAGCAAGTCCGCCGACATCGAGTAGCGCCGCGCCCACACATAACTCGACATGACGACGCGCAATTACCGATCGACGGCATCGAGGTAATGTACATCTCTGGAATGCTCCAAAGATAGACCTATAGGACGCCTTAGCTAATTGTGTACGCTTTTGTAGGAGCCGACACCCTGCAAGCTCCAAGTGAGGATAGTAGGGTCGATTCCTATTGAGGTCGGTCGGGTATGGTGTATCCATACCAGAAGGGGCGAGGCAAAGATGGTGCCCACCGCGCGAGGTTACGCCAGTGCGGTGGACATGGTCCATGACAATTTCATGGCCATCCTACCGAGATTCCCAACGAAGAAATCGTAACACTAGGGGATGCCACGCACACTTTTATCCAGTGGCCCAAGAAGGACATCGACCGACCCTTCGGTGACGCGATATCGAGAGGACCTGCGCCTCCAATAGGACCTCGATGAGTCCGCCTCAACCAAAGCTTCAGAAGGCCGCCACGTTGCTTCCTGTCGAGAAGACGACAAAGGGACAAGAAAAGCGTGTCACCATATCGGTCCCTGAGGCGTCTCACGGGAAGACGTCCCTCAGCCGCCTCGTTAAGGAGAAATCGAAATCGAAGAACATTAAGGTACCTCCCAACCCCGTCAAATACTCACTCGGAAGTCTGTTGGTCTCCGGCGCAGAACTAAAGAGCTCAGGAGTAGCTTGTCAAGCTTTGCATGATTGGTACTTGCGCAAGACCGAGCGAAGGGGTCATATCGAATCACCGTCACATACGGGAGGAGCATTTTCTCCACGAGCTCGCCACTTCGCCGTGGGCTTCGAAGACTTATTTGACTTATACAACCTAACTGCTCTCGACGCCTCACTTCTACGATGCTGGACACTGTAAGTGTGTGCAATCAATTTCTACACTCACGTGATACCGATAAATATCATAACTCATTGCTTATGTACATATACATTATGAAACGTGCCCATCGAATCAAAGAACCGGTGGGTTTCCTCGACCCACACGTGGTCTCTGAGCAAACAATCAACCAAGACGATCCTACGCCGAGAATTACATAAAAATGGGATTGCTTGCTCGTAACGATGGAGTACATAATGGTGCCCTACAACCGTAAGTAAGTGCTTCAATATTTGCTATACAAATTACGCTTCAACATAGGTTTATGACTATAGCGACATACACGAGTAGGTTCCATGGATTCTTCCGATTCTTGTGCCAAAGAGGAACATGGTATTGTACCTTGATTCTCTACTCAACAAAAATCACGACTTCACCATTCTTAAAGGAATACTCGATGTGTATGTTCATTTCCTCCGCACATAACTCTATTGTAGTCTTCCTTCGCTTTAAATGGACAAGGATAACTTTTTGAATCATGTAGAGGCGTTCATCGGCTATGTTGCCGAGGGAGGTTTATACAAGGGAACGAGGCCACTGCGACTCACAGGATGCGATTTTTGACGCGCTACAACACAATAATCATATATCATACTCCGTAATATTGCGTCTCGAACTGACTGTACATATATATGTAATTCTATTTTTGTAGTGCCGCCAGCAAAAACGAGATCACCTATGCGCATTCTACGTATACCATCATATGCAGCTATTGATTGCTTCTAGGACGAACGATCCCGTGTTTGTCAATCTCGTAATAATTATCTCATAATTATAAATTTAAATATATATGCTTACTACTTTACTCGCTAGCTTATGTGGCTTGAACATAGAGTTAAATGCACTCGAGATGGATCAGGTCACGCACATTCGAGGGGAGCTCTGTGGCTTCATCAAGGCAGACATAGTTAACACCAACGGAGAGTTTCACGCCGTCGACACCCATGAACGACCTCGAAATAATTGATTCAATATTGTAATTCACTTTGACTGGTTGTAATTCAATTTGTAACTCTAGCGACAATATATACTTGAAACATTCTTTTGTAATTGATTTTGAGTTAAATGATCACTTTGAGTTGTCAGCAATTATCTGTGACATGTTTCTACTTGCTAGTTTTCAGAGGGCATGGCTAGCAATTCCAGATGCTAGCTGAAAATATGAAAAAAAATTAATTAGGTTTAAGGACTTATCACAGACGGTTCTAACTACGAACCGTCTATGATACTGAATAACCACAGACGGTTTGTAGTTGAAACCGCGTGCGTGATAATCTTATCGCAGACGGTTCCAACGACGAACCGCTCTGTGATCTCTGTAATCACTGCATTTTCGTGGTTGTAACCGTCGTGATTATTAAATATCACTGACGGTTCCAACAACGAACCGCTCGTGATTCTTAGTATCACGCAGGCGGTTCGTGGTTTGAACCGCTCGTGATAAGAGTTATCACAGACGGTTTTTCAACCGCCTCGTGATAACCGCCGTTATCTCGACATAAAATTTCGACGGTTCAAAACCGCTCTGTGATGACCGCATACGAACCGCTCGTGATGACCTTTTATGTAGTAGTGTCTGCTTGCACCACTCTCAACAGCAGAGCCTTTGTTTTCTTTTGTAAATTAATTTTATCATTGTAATTTCAGTACGGTTCTGTCATGTTGATCCCAAAAAATAGGGTGCGACTAGTGCTCGGACGTACGGTCCGAGCGCTAGCGCCGTACACTATTGCATACAATATTTTGGTTGGACACCTTACTACAAAAAGCGCAACAAAAACGGTAAAAAAATATTGCCGCAACAATAACACGATCCGAGCACTACATGAAACAAAATTCGTCATGCGACATTTTAAAAAATTCTGAAAAAATCTCATTCTCAATCATCTGTTACTGCTACACTAAAAAGTACAGTACCCAACATCGATCTCAAATTACCTGCTGCAGTAAAAAATGAGTTGAAAAATATTGCAACATACCGTGAACAATATGAAATATATTTTTTCTACAAACACAACAATTTTTTTCTACTGATGCAACATTTTTTACTACAGCGCGCAATATCTCAAAGAACAGTATGCAACATTCTTTTCAACGAGACGCAATAATTTTTTCAACGAGCCGCAACATCAACATCAGAACCTCAAAATCATCAAAACAGAGCATTGGACGTTGACGCTCACCTTCATGTGAGGAGGAGCCGTCGAGGAGGGAGGACGAAGGGGAAGGGGGCGGCCGACGGGGACCTCCTAGAGCTCGCTATAGCGATCGGCGGCCAAAGGTCGAGCCGGCTGGCACCGGCTGCAAGGGGAGGCGCAGGGAGACGCGCGGCCGAGTCGGGAAGGGCCAAGCCGGGGAGGAGCAGGGGCGTAGGGTCCGGTTTGGTCCGGTAGTGGAAAGAGGAATCGAGTATTGGATATTTGGATGAGATGAGAATATGTGCGGTGGGAGAGATATACAGATGAAGTGTGGAAGACTGCGTGTATTTTTTTGTGGTGCATGCTCACTTGTAGACTTGCATTGGACATGAGCTCACTTCTAGACTTCGGCGGGATAAATTTTCGCGTCTTTGATAGGTGCAATGTAGTAGACGTCCCATTTTCTCCCTCCGGTCGGACGTATGAGTCCTATCATTACCCAAAAAAAATAGCAGAGCCAACTATTTAGGCCATCGATCTTCCTTTGATCAATCTAGCATATGAAGATGGTGTCCCTAATCTTACATGGGGAAGTTGGTGTTTCACCATTATTTTAGTCGAAAAATTGTGCGGCCGTTGAATTAACAAATTTTTTTACCGGTAAGGTTTTTTTAACGGCCTGGGAAGTTGATGTTTCACCATTATTTTAATCGAAAAATTGTGTGGGCCGTGGAATTAGCATGTTTTTTTTACCGGTAAGGTTTTTTTAACGGCCTGGTTTGGCCTGGTTAACGGTAAAGTTCATCCACAGGTCTCGTCACAAGAAAAAAAAAATATGAGCCAAGAGACTTCGAAAGATGTCTTAGGAAGGTGATGGGAAGCTGCTCCTCTCGTCGTTTCTGGAGCAGATTAGCTGCAGATAATACACGCACTTCCTTTGACTAGACAGCAGTCATTTCTATTTGCTTGACTGGAAAGCTATTAGAGGTATTTGCTTTGACTAGACAGCAGTGGAGAAGATTACTGTGATTCACAAGTTAGTCAATATCGTCATTCACAAGTTAGTCAATAATTAATAACACCGTATTCATTTCACATCAATATTTAATAACATCGTATTCATTTCACACCAACACGACGAAAACTGTGATGAAAAAATGGGTTTGTTTATTTATAAGGTGACTAAATTTTTCTTAGAAATACGTTATATTTTTTATCCATTAGATCAACATCTAATCATATGGTATATTAATATTTACGCAAATTCAATTATCGCAAAAATTAACTTAAATTTAAGAGAATTTCAGGTGACATAGAATTAGCAAATCTGAAAATTAAATTAGAAACCCTTGCAGAAAAAAGTAAATCCAGAAGTTAACACATAAGAAATTTAAAACTTAAAAATTAGATATTTTCGAGATTTGAAATTCTAATTGAAAAATCTTGCAGAAGGGCTTTGCACAGACAATAAAACAAACTTAGCAGTAAATGTGAAATTTCCAAGGGACAGAAAACTAAAATTTCCAGTTGTACTAATATCTTATATTGCAGTAAACGTGGAATAGTTACAACAAGAAAAACTTCACTATTATAAGCCAGCACGGAAGAGTATGATAATTATTCAACTGTAGTGATCCTAGCTTACTTCAAGCTGTGCGCTCTTGACTTGTTCCGACAATGTTTTCTTGCTGGCCACTTCTGCTTGCGTTCTCCATTAGGTACAACTTCGACAACGTCAACGGCTGCGAGAGTACCGGAGTGACTGACAAGTATGTCGAAGCTTGCGAGCACCACATCCGCCTTCTGTCCTGCGATGCTTGTGTACCCTTGTGGAAGAACCCATTTGTATCATTGAGCAGAAACTCCCCAAGTACATGTGGCTCGACCTGCTCATACCGATCAAAATGAATCTCAGGCGCATGGCTGCGAGATATATGGCATGCCAACTCAAGAGGATGACCATCATTTGTAGGCATGGAGGATTTGTCGAGGAGCGGAGAGACGTAGCAACGAGCACCGAAATGAATAACAGACTCGGGCAGCGGTGACCCGACATCTGTGCATCGGTTCCACTTAGTTCGCTCACAATCATAATACTGAGAACCCTGCAAATAACCCTGCGAACGGTGATACCACCACATTGATTTTGTCGATAGATCTGAGTACTCTGTGCCTTGATCTATCGTTTCAGCAACCAATCCCTGGAAGGCTGCACATGCAGCACTGAATTGGGGAGGCAAGAGGTCCAAGCATCTCATGGCAGTTCCCATGATGTCAGCCGCTTCCGATACATGAAACCTGTTAGAAAATAGGGCAAAAGCGAGACACGAATTTTACGTGAAAAACCTTTGCGGAAAAAAATCACAAACGTCAACCGGCGATGATCACTATATGTGGAGTGTTTACAAATCACTCGGGATTACAATGAAACGGCTCAATTCGTATGAGGCATACAAGAGGTATATATAGGGGTAAAGCACGTAGAGTCTAAGTCGGATACGTATTCGCTAATATCGAGACTGATTCGAACTCTTCCAGATAAGGGAATTCGGATCACAATTTCAACAATGTCCACCTTGAGACGAATTTCCTCTTGTAGCACAATGAAGAATCATCAATCAACAAATATCTCCACAATAAGATAAAAATCACCGTGCGCCAAATAGTCTCTAGGACTAAACTGTAATACCAACTAAGCTTGAGCAAAGCTCAAACTTAGTAACAGGAACTGCCTTTGTCATCATATCAGCTGGATTATCATGAGTACTTATCTTGCACACCTTGACTTCACCTTGAGCAATGACACCTCGAATAAAGTGATATCTCACATCAATGTGCTTTGTTCTCTCATGGAACATCTGATCCTTTGTACGGCATATAGCACTTTGACTATCACAAAATATGGTAGTGCAAGAATTTTCTCCACAAAGCTCAGTGTACAAACCTCTCAACCAAATGGCTTCTTTACAAGCTTCAGAAATAGCCATATATTCTGCTTCAGTGGTAGATAAGGCAACAGTAGCTTGCAAACTTGCCTTCCAGCTAACAGCACAACCACCAATAGTGAAAGCATAACCTGTGAGAGATCTCCTTTTGTCCAAATCGCCAGCATAATCAGAGTCAACATACCCAACAAGTTTATCTCTAGAAGTTCCAAACTGCAAACGAGCATTAGAAGTACCACGCAAATATCTGAAAATCCATTGAACTGCTTTCCAATGCTCTTTTCCAGAATTAGCTATGTATCTACTAACAACACTCAGTGCATGAGATAAATCAGGACGAGAACAAACCATGGCATACATAAGAGAACCAACTGCACTGGAATATGGAACTCTAGACATGAACTCAATATCATAATCTGACTCAGGACATGAAGCTGAAGATAATCTGAAATGTGAAGCTAATGGAGTACTCACTGGTTTTGCATCATGCATATTAAAGCGACGAAGAACTTTCTCAATATAACCTTGCTGACTAAGGTATAACTTGCCAGATTTTCTCTCTCTAATAATCTCCATACCAAGAATTTTTCTTGCTGCACCTAAGTCTTTCATCACAAATTCCTTACTCAACTGTGCTTTCAGTTTTGCTATTTCCGACTTGTCTTTTGCAGCAATCAACATATCATCAACATAGAGAAGCAAATAAATAGCTGAACCATTGACAGTTTTTAAATAAACACAGCTATCATAATCAAATCGCTTAAAATTATGAGATATCATAAAGGAGTCAAATCTCTTGTACCATTGCCTAGGAGATTGCTTCAAGCCATAAAGAGATTTATTTAACCTACAAACAAAGTGTTCTTATCCAGGAATAACAAAACCCTCAGGTTGGTCCATATAAATGTCTTCTTCCAACTCCCCATGTAAGAATGCAGTTTTAACATCCAATTGCTCAAGTTCATAATCATACATAGCAACAATACTGAGTAAAGTGCGAATAGAACTATGCTTCACAACAGGGGAAAAGACATCATTAAAGTCGATACCTGGAATCTAGCTATAGCCTTTAGCAACCAACCTTGCTGGTTTAGTGGGAGAAATACCTTCTTTTCTTTTGAAAACCCACTTGCAATGAACATGCTTCTTCTCCTTTGGCAATTTCACTAGTTCCCAAGTGCCATTCTTTTCAAGTGACTCCATCTCATCATGCATAGCGGTTATCCACTTATTACAATCAGTGGAATCAATAGCATCAGAGTATGATGAAGGTTCTGCATTACTTTCAATTTCTTCTGCCATACTCAAAGCATAAGCAACAATATTAGCTTCTTCAATTAATCTCTTGGGTGGATTAATCTCCCTCCTAGGTCTGTCAACTGCAATAGACCGTTATGGTGACTGCTCACAAATAGGAGGATTCTCAACAATAGATGCATCATGAACAACAATATTTTCCTTATCTGATGTGTTATCTGAACCAATAAGATGATCCACCTGAACACTTGAATTCTGCTTACTCTCGACAGGAACATTAGTAGGCAGTTTATCATTAAGCATAGCAGATTCATTAAAGACAACGTTTCTGCTAATCACAACCTTACGTGTTACAGGATTCACATGTTTTTGATTGATTTCTTTACATGATCTAGCTTGCTGTGACATGTGGGAACACATCTAGGATCATCTTGATCATCAATCACCCATGAGCAAGTTTTTGGATCTAGTTTTCGTTTTGACTCGGTTTTGAACCATCCTCCTTCCAAACTGAAAAAGGTCGTAACTTTTCCATGGATCTTCATGATCTTTGATTGGAATAGGTTCCTGACATCCTAGAGAAGGTGTGTTCCAAGTTTCATCAAGTTTGGAGTTGTAGATCAAAAGTTACATCTATTTGCAACTTCATTTTTCAGGTTATTTTTACTGTTCATCGGTCGAGGTCGACCGCCTCGTGGCCGATCCGACCGCCCAAGGCACCGGTCCGACCGCCATTAACACAGAGGTCAGACCGCCCAACACTTAGAATTTTAGCCCGTGCTGATTTCGGTTGTTTTACTTCGGGTTTAGATTGGATTCAATACTAGTCTTCCGCTGTACTGGTATATTGATCTTCATAGCTTCCATAGCTATTGGAGTGAGATTTGGATTGAATCTGATCTTAGTTGAAAAAGTGAGTGTGCTCCTATTCACCCCCCCTATAGTCGCCTTTTCGGTCCAACAGGTTGAATGTCTCACTGACATATAACCGTACAGCAGTTGATACACTGTCAACTGACACCTCTCTCCGACCAAATGCGTTACTTCCCAACAGGCGTCTCTCTAAAGGATAACTGTCACCGCTTCACTAACTACTTAAGGAGGACCACAGAAGATGGGGAGGAGAGGAGATTGACGCCAATTGAGAAGATTAGCAGTCGATTTGATTACAACATCATAGCAAGCATTGCATTCCAATGTAACTAGGATTAGCCTTTTGTTTGAAGATAGACATTCCTTGTAATAGCCAGTTCATAGCAATAAAGAGTGACCCCATTCCATTCCAAGAGATACGCATCATTTTCCTCCGTTTTTATATATTCATAAGATCGGCGATTTGATCGTTGATAATAGACCTCTTCGGACAAGTTTTACAATACAGACCAAACAGGCCAAACAATTAGATTACAAAGTAACGGAAGCGACAACAGAAGCAAAAAGGGGTGAGGGCACATCTCTCCACCTGTGTACATCCGATATTACCCGAAAACTCGGATAATATAGGATGCACATAAGTACCGGTGGAGTCAGCTGGACTAAGACGAGAGTAGAACGGCTAAATACTAAACTACGCTTCAAAAACTCAAAAGTCTTCTGATATCTAGTTCCTTGTAGTAGACGGAAGCTTCAGGAATTCCTGCTTCTGAGGGTTTGGGGAAAGAGCGAGGATGAGTACAACTTCTGTATTCGTGAGCCAACATACAAAATACAATATATACATGCAAGGCTTAACTAGAGTGACTCAGGCTCTTAGACTTGTTCCGACAATGCCACTTCTGCTTGCGTTGTCCATTAGGTACAGCTTCGACAACGTCAACGGCTGAGAGAGTACCGGAGTGACTGACAAGTATGTCGAAGTTTGCGAGCACCACAGCCGCCTTCTGTCCTGCGATGCTTGTGTACCCCTGTGGAAGAACACATTTGTATCATTGAGCAGAAACTCCCCAAGTACATGTGGCTCGACCTGCTCATACCGATCAAAATGAATCTCAGGCGCATGGCTGCGAGATATATGGCATGCCAACTCAAGAGGAGGACCATCATTTGTAGGCAAGGAGGATTTGTCGAGGAGCGGAGAGACGTAGCAACAAGCACCGAAATGAATAACAGACTCAGGCAGCGGTGACCCGACATCTGCGCATCGGTTCCACTTAGATAGCTCACAATCAGAATGGTGACCACCCTGCAAACGGTGACTCCACCAGATTGATTTTGTCGATGGATTTGAATACTGTGTGTCTTGCTCTGTCATTTCAGTAACCAATCCCTTGATGGCTGCACATGCAGCACTGAATTGGGGAGGCAAGAGGTCCAAGCAGCTCATGGCAATTCCCATGATGTCAATAGCTTCCGAGACATGGAACCAAAAGTGCATCTTCAAGTTTTTTTCCCACATCACATCGTCTTCATAAGAGACCATGAAAAAGGCCTCCAATCGATTGTCAACTTGAGGATTCATCCTGGGACATATCAAAATAACTGCATCTCTGCTTCCCCTTCGTAGAGAAAACTCCATTGGTTTTCCAGCAAGCAATGGCCGTGGAGTGAGTGGTGGCAAAACCAAGGGCTTCTTCGGATGACCTCCATACTCAACAAACTTGAAGAAACTGTCTGTACCATCTGCTAGCCTCTCAAATCTTTGCACTGCAGAGTGAATCTGGTCGTCATCATCTTTGCGACTGAAAGGCATGAAACGTTTGCCTGCTTGAATGATGCGTTTTGCGAAGGTGGTAGTCGGCGGACTACTGCTTCCCCCTCTGCTTTGCAAGATTTGCCTTTTGTGAGCACGTAAAATATCATCGCCTTCCTTTGCCACACGCTTTAGCTTCGCTTTCCAGTGGAGCAGTGGGGGGTGGGTGATATGCCATTGCTCCGATATGGCAACAACGCTTCGGATCTTTAGCACTGCCATCTCCAATCTCTCAGCTTTCACTTCGACGCTCTCATGGCTGCTTCGGTCGCCTGATACCAAAGATGATAATCTGCTTACTGCCTCGCCCGCAACTGCTGAGCCAACTATTTCTGCCATTGAACAATCAAAGTGGAACCTACGTTTTTCTTTTCTCAAATAAAATCGTGGTAGGGAGCCCTTGTATGTTTCTCCTTGTAACCACTCCCTTGTATGTGTAGCTATGGACTCCCATTCACACAAGAGACAAGACCTTTGCCTGATCCATAGTGTAGGGGGATTAGCTGCCTTTTGTACCACGGAATGTATAGATATCTGAAAAGGACCGTGAATATCTCTCTCTCTGTCTCTCTCTCATTGTTGACAAAGGCAATAGGGTTGTAAACTTGTAATCCTGTTTCTAGCCAACAAACAACAAACAACAAACAACAAACATTTCGCCTTTATTCCTTCACACGAAAAATATATATGTGGCCTTGTCGATTCGACTTAAGAGGCTTGGTTGGAAGGTGACGTGTGGGTATCCCTCTCATAAGACATGAGAAGATTGCTGCCTATTCATCCTGTAAATGTTTGACATATGGACAAATCTGCATTTCTAGTGGAAAACTCATACTGAATGTAAATGTAGAAATACCTTTTGTTTGAGTTGTAAACCAATTTGAAAATGTCAAAAAAAAAAAGTAGACGTTGTCTACGGAGTGTTGGAGCGACCTTTAAAGTTTCAACATTAAAATCAAAATATGTTAGAAGAAACAAAGAGAAGTTTGTTGTGAATAATATATCTTTTGTAAAATTGGAGGTTTGTTGAGTAGTAACTTTTTTTTTTCTAAAAGTAGACTGAGCTTGAACTTGAATTTAAACACATAGGTAGGATAAATTAAGAAGGAAAATTGTTCTATACCATCAAAAGTTCACGACTTTAGCTATATACCACTGAACTTACGCGGTTCACCTTAATACCTGCAAAAGATCCTTACGTTCACGTTTATACCACTCCTGTCAACTTAGGGCACCCTACCAGCAACTGTTACCAAGTTGCCCTTACACCTCGCTCCAAGCTCCTCTCGATTCCTAGCCCACCGCTTGCCGGAGCCACCGTTGCCACCGCCCTCGGGTCCACCAAGCTCACCACTTACTGGGTGTACTGTAACAACTCTAATTTCAGTTCCCTATTTAAAAATGCATGAAAACATTTTTGGCTAGAATTTTGAACTTTTCTTGCTTTCCCAAAATGTTTTAATGAATACAGCTTATAAATTACTGGGGTTAATTGTAATAAAAACTAACTAAGGTCAGGAGCCTCCCTGAACATTTTCATAATTTGTGGAGCTCGTTTGCTATATTTAAAAATTCATCAAAATTTCAGCCTATTCAAAAAAATTGAAACCTATTTCTTTTCCCTCCCCGCCTTTCGGACCGAAAGCCTAACACAGCCCACTCCCTTCGGTCCAGCCCGACACCAACTTGGCCCAGCCACAGCCCACCTTGCTCCGACATTTCCCTTTGTGAGACCCCAAATTTGTAGCTTGGGACCTACTATGCATATTTATATCATTCCTTGGATTAGTAGCTAGCACACTGTCACGTCCCTAAATTAATTAATGATAATTAGTATGCATCTCATCAGTATGCATCATGTTTTGAAATATTTGCATAAAGTATTGCACTTGGAAATCTCAAACAATTGCTAAACATATACTTCATATTGAACTCCCAAAAGAAATCAGTAATAAAAACATATGAACATCTTATGGAAATAATTTATTCAAATATTGTATTAATTATAATGGATTAATATAATTTTTGCCAAATTTTTAGAACTGAATTCAAACCTTAGAAAATTAAAACTCAATCAATGACCTATCCTAAGTTTGAATTTAAATTATACAAATTAAAACATGAACAGTGGTTTTTCCATTTTAGCTAATGCCAACTCTTACCTTGCCTTGTAGCTCCCGGAACGTCGTCGTGTCTTCCTCGGCTCCAGTTCACGTCGAGAGCTTGCACCGAGGACACCTTCGTGCCATTCCTAGTCTCTGGTAAGTTTTGTCCCCAATCTTGCGTGTCACCTTCTGCCCCTGGGCATGTGTATGTAAACCCCTCGATCAATTTCATCTTTGCACAGCAGGAGCCCGTGAATTGAAGATTTGCCCATTTTCGGCTGAAGCTCAAACCTTTCGTCTCCCACTTTGATTTGGTAAGGCATTGCTAAATTATTTTTGTTTGCACCTTCCAACTAGCATCGTCAAGCTCTTCTATGTCGAACCGGGGAACGAAGGATCCCGAATTCACTGCGTTTACAGACTAGTCCAGGATTTCTAGTGTACACAGTCTCACAAATACTGTTATCACAATCATATCAAGTGCTTTATTAGTAAAGAAACATAGTTTATTACAAAATGGGCCTGAGGCCAAATAACAAAGCATAGCGAAAGCAAATAGATAGTAGGCCACACGATGCGCAATAGGCAATCATCTGGAGGCGTAGCCTAAACGTATGCGTCATCACTGTCTTGATAGTAGTCTTCTCCTGAATAATAATATTCAGAAAGGATGAGCACAACTACCATGCTCGCAAATTACATCCAATACAGGATTTAGAATACATGCATAAGTAAACAAAGGAAGGTTGTTAGGGGTTATTTGCGTAAATCAGTATTTTCAAGTTTAAATAATCATACTATGTTTTAAGGCACATTTATAATCTTTAACTTAAAATCAGATTTTTAAATTGACAATTTTATAGTAGATAACATCCATATGAGACATGGTGATGGATATCCTCTTATCACATGGATAACCGCCCAATTTTTTCACATGGATTAACCATCCTAAAAATCATGTACCAAATCATTTTTAAAACCAAAAACAAAGTCAAACTTAGAGTGGCTTTGCTCAGCATGTCATGACCGTGGACACGGCTATTCGAATAGTTTTACACTCTGTAGAGGTTGTTCAACTTTACCCACAAGAGATAATTACCTTTTAATGTTCGTCTGACACACTTCCGTAGGTGTGCGACTAAGTGGTTACCACGACGCCTTTACAATGCGTCATTCCAAATTAGTCATGCATGCTAAGGTTTTACTTCCATTGGGTTAACCACCCACCTGAAATCCCCTCTTGCGCCAAGTGGGAATACTGTCTAACCGACACCCACACACCAAAATGGCACAACTAACAATGAAACATTGCAAATTATTCAGCCTAGTCTGTCCCATTCCAAGCTTGTGGTAGTACGGTGGATCTTTGCAAGATTCGGCTCGAAGACCGGTCCTTAACTGGCTTGAGTGACTTCCAAAATAACCCCTCAGCCTCAATCCTATCCGGATTGAGCCTGTGCATAAACCTGAACCCATCAAGCATCCATTCCGCCCAAGTCCAAATCCATTTTTCACTTTATTTTTCAAATACCATTGCAAAAATCCACCATGACAAAACAATATCATAGACTTTTAATCAATATTTGCTGTTTTGGCTAAAATTCCCCAAAATTAAATATTTGTGATCTAAGCAATGTCTAAGCACAATTGTATTTTCAAATATTATTTGACTAAGGTGACAAGGGAATGATGATTCAACATTCAAATTTGGCTACGCAAGGGAACTGGATTAACTTGACATTTAAAACATGAATTTAAAGTAATTGTATAAAATTATGCATGCAATAATAATTTAAAATAGAATTAAATAATTTGAGATACTGGGGTCAAAATGATCAATGGTGTAACTTGCCTTGCTCAAAATCTTGGTATTCTACCTCTTCAACAGGGTCGAGCTATCCGAAGTCGTCAAAGTCTATACGCGTAAAATAAGCTAAATTCAAATAAATTCAAATAAAATACAAATACATTCAAATGAATATTCAAATTAACTCCAAATGAAATAATTTTGGTTTAGTTAGCTAGATCTTAATTTTATACAAATTTAGAAATTTGATTCACCTAAATTAGAGTTCGTCTGAAGAAATACGAGCTCCTAGAAGTTTTAAATCTAAATTAAATCCTAATTATCAGAAATTATGAACTTATTGAATTAATTTTCTAAAAAAATTGATTTATTGCATCAACGTACAGACATGAGTCGCTGACATGTGGGCCCCACAGTCATGGACTGGGTCCACGGGAAGGCACGAGTGCAGATGTGCTGAGGTGGCACCGAGATGTCGCTGATGCGGCTGAGCCACGTTGGACCAAGGCCGGTAGCGCTTCGGCGACATACTCGCCGGCACTTCACGCCACAGCGAGGCTCCTGGATGTGCGCAAAAGAGAGAGGGAGTGACGATGAACCTGATGCTCACCATAGACTCGGAAGGGCCAGGCGGAATGGTCGTCGGCGATGAGGTTTGGCAGCGGCGGATTTTGGTTGACAGCGACGAAGGGGTTCCGGGGTCGTGGGGCTGGAGAAGATGCACACGAGGATCGCCTTGACATCGTGAAGCCAGTGATGTGGTCGGGGTGATCGGAAGATGCTTGACTGCGCCGGAATCGGAGAAGAACGAGGCTTCGGCCGGCGGCAAGAAAACTCAAATTGCGGGCGCACGAGAGCGCTTGGGGTGAGGAGAGCTGGGCACTGGAGTGAGTGGAGAGAGGCGCTCCTGGTGCTCCCTTTTATAGGGCGAGTGGAGGTCGGAAGGCGGAGATTGTGCGCGGAGGTCACGGCGGCGGTGGCGAACGCCCGGCGTGAATGCGGGCCTTTAGGAGGGGTATCGGCCGGGAATGAGTACGTCGCTAACGGCCGACTTGATTGCGCATGATGGTGAGAGAAATAGGGGAGGGAATCGCAGGATTGATGGAGGCAGTGCGGCGGTAATGGTGGTCGGGCGCGGGAGCAGGAGGAAGAAGTTGCGGAAGGAGGCGACATGTAGACGGGCCCACTTGTCGGCGGGAGGAACTGGTCGGACTGAGCGATGGTCGTTCGATTTTGATCGGACGGTCCATGCTGGGAGGAACTGGTCGGACGGAGTGATGGTCGTTCGATTTTGATCGGACGGTCCGTAGCGACGACACATCGGAGAAACTGGTCGGGCGTGCGAGAACAGAGCTGGGCTAGGATGAATTCAGCCCAGCTACTGTGCGGGGATTTTTAATTCCTTTTCTAATTTAAATACTCCCAGAAATTCAAAAAGGCTTTGGAAAATAGCAAATAAAATCCAAAAATTATGAGAAAATTCATAGAAATTCTCTAAGGCATTTTGGATTTAAGTAAAGTAATCCCAACTTATAATTCGTTATAAATTTCTCAAATAAATTATTTTAGCTTTAAAACGATTAAGGAAAAGCTTTTAATTTTTTTAGAAATTCCACCAAAATAATTAAAGTTTTATTTTCAACTAAAATTTGAAATTTGGGATGTTACAAACCTACCCCCTTAAAGGGAATCTCGACCCCGAGATTCAAACTTGGTCAGCAAAAAGGTGGGGATACTCGGCTCTCAAAACTTCTTCACGCTCCCAGGTGGCTTCTTCGAATGATTACTCCACTGGACCTTGCACGAGCGGATGACTTTGCTTCTGGTGATGCGTTCTGCCACGTCGAGCATCTTGATTGGCTACTCCACATAAGTGATATCTTCTTGCAGATTGATGTTCTCAAGCGGTGTTTCTTCTGTTGGTACTCTGAGACATTTCTTCAACTGAGAGACATGGAAGAAGTGAACAACTGATAGAGACGCTGGTAATTCCAACTGGTAACCAACTTCACCTCTTTTTGTCAGAATCTTATAAGGTCCAATAAATCTGGGTGCGAGTTTTCCTTTAGTCTAAAGTCTCCATACTCCTCGGAGTGGAGTTACTCTGAGATAGACGAAGTCTCCTATCTCGAAGGATAGTTCTCTCCGACGATTATCGGCATAACTCTTTTGTCGGGATTGAGCCACCTTCAAATGTTTGCTTATTGTTTTTACTTTACATTCGGCTTCTTTTATCAATTCTGGTCCAAAGAACTGCTGTTCACCTACTTGATCCCAAAGGAGAGGGGTTTTACACTTTCTGCCATACAATGCTTCTAATGGCGACATCTACAAACTAGCTTGGAAACTGTTGTTGTAGGAGAATTCTGCATAAGGTAAGTTCTTATCCCAGCTTCTTCCGTAATCTATAGCATAAGCTTGAAGCATATCTTCTAGACCCTGATTAACATGTTCGGTCTGCCCATCTGTTTGAGGGTGATACGATGTACTGAACTTAAGTCTGGCTCCTAAAGCTTCATGCAAACTCTGCCAAAATCTTGATGTGAACTGTGAACCTCTGTCGGACACAATCTTCTTGGGTATCCCATGCAGACAAACAATCCTTGCTATGTAAAGTTCTGCTAATTTGTTGCTTCTGTAAGTGGTCTTGACTGCAATGAAGTGAGCCACTTTAGTGAATCGGTCAATTATCACCCAAATGGAATCACATCCTGATTGGGTCATAGGTAGTCCGGTGATAAATCTATGCCAATTTCCTCCTATTTCCATTCGGGAATTGGTAATGGTTGCAATAATCCGGCAGGTCTCTAATGCTCTACCTTAACGGGCTAACATACATCACAGCGTGCAACGAACTCAGCGATTTCTCGCTTCATACTGACCCACCAATATCTTTCCTCCAGATCCTGGTACATTTTGGTACTTCCGGGATGAATGGAGTAAGGTGATTCATGAGCTTCTTTCAGAATCAATTGTCTTGTTTTCTGATGGTTGGGTACACAGATGCAGTTACCAAAGCATACTGTACCTTGCTCATCCTCACAAAATCGTGGAGCTTTGCCTCTTCTCATGTTCTTTTTGATTTCTTTGATTTCTTCATCTTCTAACTGTTTCTCTCTGATCTGACGTTGTATGGTTGGTTGAACTTCTAAAGCGTTGACACAGCCTTGGCTAACAATTTCCAGGTTCAGGTGCTTCAGTTCTTCATACAGCTCTGGTTGATTTTGCTGAACTAACATGGTGCTACAGTATGCATTCCTACTTAGGGCATCTGCCACCACGTATGCTTTACCCGGGTGATAATGGATTCCTAGGTCATAATCCTTTGTCAGTTCTAGCCATCTTCTTTGCCGGAGATTAAGTTCTGACTGAGTGAAAATATATTTCAGACTCTTATGATCCGTGAAAATCTCACAGCGGTTTTCAATGAGATAATACCACCAGATTTTCAAAGCATGCACAATTGCTGCTAACTCTAGATCATGAGTTGGATAATTTCCTTCATGTGGCCTCAACTGATGAGATGCATAAGCTACGACTTTTCCTTCTTGCATTAGTACGCATCCAAGTCCCTGGCGAGATGCGTCACAGAAAACTTCAAAATCCTTACAAATATCCGGTAATACAAGTACGAGTGTTGTTACTAGCCTTTTCTTCAACTCTTGGAAACTTTGATCACAGGCATCTGTCCATTCAAATTTCTTTTCCTTTTACAGAAGTTGAGTCATGGGTTTGGCGATCTTGGAGAAACTTTCGATGAATCTGCGGTAGTACCCAGCTAAACCGAGAAAACTTCTCACTTCCGTGATGGATTTGGGTTGCTTCCAATCCATTACAACTTCAACCTTAGCAGGGTCTACTGCAACTACTCCTGCTGACATGATGTGTCCAAGGAAAGCCACTTGACTGAGCCAAAATTCGCTCTTACTGAACTTAGCATAAAGCTGATGTTCTCGAAGTTTTTCCAAAATAATCCTGAGATGCTTTTCATGCTCTTCTCCATCTTTTGAATAGATGAGAATATCATCGATGAAGACCACGACAAACTTATCCAAATACTCCATGAATACCGAATTCATGAGATTCATGAACAAGGCAGGAGCATTGGTTAAGCCAAATGACATGACTGTGTACTCATACAAGCCGTAGCGAGTAGAGAAAGCCGTCTTTGGAATATCCTCGGGTCTTATCCGAACTTGATGATATCCCACTCTCAAATCAATCTTGGAGAATACTCGAGCTCCAGTTAATTGATCAAAGAGGTCATCAATGCGGGGCAATGGATACTTGTTGTTTACCGTTACCTCATTAAGCGGACGGTAATCAACGCACATGCGTAAAGTATTATCCTTCTTCTTTACGAAGATAGCAGGACAACCCCACGGAGATGAGCTAGGGCGGATGAAACCTTTTTCCTGCAGCTCACTCAGTTGCTTCTTCAACTCCACCAACTCGTTTGGTAGCATCCGATAATGCCTCTTTGAAATCGGGGCGGTACCGGGAACCAACTCAATGACAAACTCGAGGTCTCGAACTGGTGGCATTCTGAAAGATCTTCAGGAAAGACATCAATGAAGTCGCGAACTGTTGGGACTTCACTAATATCTAGAGAGGGCTTCGCTTCCAGCGCGAAGAGATGCGGACCTAGCAGCTTCGGCAAAAAACGAACCTGCTCGCCGGAAAGACTAGATAGAGAGACACACTTTTTGGCGCAATCAATTTGTCCCTTATGCTGAGACAACCAATCCATACCAAGAATTACATCTAGGCTTGCTGAATGGAGGAGGATAAGATTTGCTAAAAATCCTACCCCTTCAATCTCAATTGGGACATCCCTACACTCAGATTCTGCTCTCAACTCCGAAACCGGAGAGCGAATGAGCAACGGAACCAACAATAGAGTAAAAAGGAGCTCGCTAATAGCAGCAAAAGACTCGGAAACAAAAGAATGAGATGCTCCTGAATCAAACAAAACAGCAGCAGAATGAGAGTTAACAGAAACTGTACCCAGCACGACGTCGGGTGCCTCCTGTGCCTCCTCCGCAGAGATGAGGTTGACGCGACCACTACCCACACCTTGGGTAGCAGGGATAATCTTCAGGTCCTGAGAAGAACCACCTCCTTACCCGCGTCCTCCATTAGGACGAGGGGCTGCTCCTATCTTCCTATGGTATTGGTTCGCATAATGCCCCTTCTGGTTGCAGGCGAAGCAAGCGACTCCGGCAGCCGGGTTGCGGGGGCCACCCTGCTGACTCGCAGGTGCACGTGATTGGGACACGGCCTGCGAAGGACGAGGGCAGGTGACACCTCGAAGTGCCGGGTCACTGACGCGACCGAGACTAAGCAAGCGGGATAGCTGGCCCTAGAGGACTTGTGGGCATCCCACTTATGCTTGCGGGAATCCACAAGCGCTCTCCCTGAGTGCTCGGCGACGATGGCCTTGTCCACCAAGGCCTGAAAATCCGGGAAGTCGACGACAGATAGCTTGTCCTGAAGCTGCTCAAACAAACCATCATTGAACTTCTCTTGCTTGGCCTCATCAGTGGCCACCTCTTCCGGAGCATAACGAGCCAAATGGTTGAACCCGCACGGTACTCAGAATCGAAACGCCCTGTCTCGAGCGACAAGAACTCCTTCTTCTTGACCTCATCAGTAGGAAGGAATGTGACTGACGGAAAGCAAGGCGGAACTCCTCCCAGTGACGGTGTGGCGTCAGTCGCATGGCGAAAGCTCTCCCACCAAGACAAAGCCGCACCTCCACCGGTGCGATGCGAACAGCGTCTTCTCGTGCTCCTGGCACTGCGCTATGCGAAGCTTCCGCTCAACCAAACGAAGCCAATCGTCTGCATCAAGTGGGTACTCGGACCTGGAGAACGTGGGGGGCTGGGTGCGAAGAAACTCCACGAGTCCCCCACGCGGCTGGTGTCCACTCCCTTGCCTGGATCCTGAAGCACCGGTAAGGGCGGAAGTGTTGCGGGTGATGACGCCCGAAGAACCCTCTGTCCTCTCGCTGCGGTTGCGCCGATCCAAGAAGGACCTCGGCCATGGTCGGAGGAGGAGGAGATCTCGTCCCGACCACTGATCGCCTTGGCCGCTACGAGTGCGTCCGGCCATCCTGTTACAAGAAACTTGGGTTAAAAACTAGACCCGAAAACAAAGCCGAAATGAAGCAAAAAGCTAACGACTAGGGGAATGGAATACCCCCTAATCGAAAGCCAAAAACAACAAATGTATAAACTTAAACATGCTTATAAAAAGACTCGAAAACAGTAAAGAATCACCAACCAAAGCTCAACTTCCCAATGCAACTAACCCGTATTGAATGAACGAGTAATTGATTGAGAAGATAAAAATCAGAATATAACGTAAGATCTAATACCACTAAAGAGTAAGGTTAAATCAGCGAAATTAGTGTTAGATACATAGCTAACTAGTATCACATCTTACCCTTCTACTCCTACAAGTTTTAGTTGATTAAACTTTCATTTTCTACCCTGTTTAGAACTTTTGAGCTTGTTGTCCGGAAATTGAAAGACCGCTGTCCAGGTTTTGCATCCAAGCTTCTAGTCGAAATCTAGCCATTCCAGAAACTTCAAAACCTTGTAGAGGGCAACCAACCTTTCAATTTGCCAAACTCATTAGTTCCCAAAACCCAATTAAATGATAACGACTATCTTTGAAGAAAGGAGAGGAAAACAATTTTTAAAACTCAAATTAGAGTAAGATGAGAGGAGAAAGCTAAGATAGGTAAGGAGTAAAATCTGAGAATTCCTTAAGCTTTCTTAAATCATTTGATACTTTGAAAATAAGATTTTCCAAAATATCCTAAAAACGACCAAGCTTGGGTTACTACGGTCAGTATGGCTCTGATACCAAACTTTGTGAGGACCCCGGATTATTGGGCTTGTAATGCTTAGTCACCAATTGACCCTAGCATCACAAATGAAATAACCCGTGTCTTCGAGACATGTATACTTCCTAAAATGCAAGATATACACCTCTTTACAAAATTCATGCATCAATTCCATTCATTCACATAGAACCGAAGCAAAACAACAACCAGAAGATAACATAAATAAAGGATAGTTATTACAAAAGAGAGGCCAACCGGCCAAATAACATATACATAAAGAAATTGAACAGCGGAAGCAAAAGTGCCATAAGATGGCCATAAACCAAAAGAGCCAATCAGTGTGCCTTTAACCCAGAAGGCAACCGACCGGACCGCCAAGCTAGTCGTCGAATCCACAGCACATCTCACAAAAGTGAGGCCCTACGGGCTCACCTTCCTCCTCTGCAACAAATTGTTAAGCAAAGCAAATGAGTACAAAAATTGTACTCCGCAAGACTTACGTGTAGAGTAACAGGCCTATACATATGCTACATGCAAGCTTATTTAAGTGGAGGCTATATGTTTTATTTTCAGCACAAAGTAGTCTTTATTTGCAATAATGTAGTACAGTTAAAAGCAAGTTACAAATCTGTTTTTAATGTTCAAATAACCGGAAATGACAACAATATAACAGTAGATAGATGACAACAACAATCCTAGAAGTGACTAAACCATTAGCCACCACAACAATAGCATGAATTACCCATTCATACCAACCATGTCAAATTTTAATTTAAAAGGTTGTAGTCTAACTCATGCAAAACCTAACCAAGCGTGTCCATAACCTAGGACGAGGCTATTCGAATAGTTTTATACCCTGCAGGAGTGTACCAATGTACCCACACGCCAGACTGTCTTTTTGCCACATGATTAGCACACTTCCTTTGGTATGCCGGCACAGCTAAGTCCTACGAGATATTTTCAATATTATGCATTAACTACGAGCCGCCCATATGGATAGAAACCCATACGTTGTGTCGGAGTCATTGTAAAGCCTCGGTCAACTACCCGTCGCAGGTAAAGCCTTGGACAACTACAATGCCCCTCGAGGTGGAGAGCCTACCCGAAATCTCCACCACCGCACACCCAACACAAGAACACATATCCTTTTTCACACAACACACACAACCCCCTCCTGCGACTCGGAGATAACACACGCCAAAGTACTTAGTCAAGAGAGGTCCCATATCCCTCTCGCGTGTTTAGCACGCAAAAATGCTTGGAGAGTGTGACACAAGATGTTCGGTCCTTGTTGACTTAGGCAAGACATCCACAAACCCAATAACCCACCCTCCAACCACTTGCCCAAGTCTAAATCAATGTTTCTTTTTCAGCTTTTTACTTTACAAAATAACAAAGCACAAGTGCTAGACATAATGGAATAATAATTAGATGTGTGATCAAGATCATCGACTAAAATCGATGATCGCCCATTACTACCGAAACTAAGCATTTCTAAGCAATTTCAATTCGTAATCTACTAAGTGACAAGAGCTCATCCATCGAACTCAAATCACAGCAAATACCCTAGGCTCATGGTAGTAGAGGATCAACAATTCTTACAGATTATGCAACTATAGGATACTAACCATAATTTAACAACAAAATAGCAATGCATACATACAAGTTGAAATAAACATATTAGACTTGAAAAATAATGGAATTAACATAATCAAACTACTTGCCTGTTTGTTGTGGGTCAAGATGTTGCTGAGGATCAATTATATTGTCAACGTGCTCTTCGGATCCTAACGAGAAGGCGAAAAACAACCGATAAGAACGAAGAAAATGCAAAGACCCAACAGTAAACTTTCTCAAAAAATTCTGAAAATTTTACAGTAGCAAGATCTTAATTTATAAGGAATTTATCAACAAGAACAAATTAATTTGGATGCTTAATGCAAAAGATATGACCAAATCAATTTTGCTCAGCTTTTATAAATCAAAAATACTACTATTCATTAGCAAAATTTTCTGGAGCTATACTGAGGTTGGAAACATTTTTAGATTAAAGTTTAGTTAAAAACATAACCAACAAAATTTGAATCTCCCTAAAAGGAATTAAAATGAATTAGTTATGCATTTTACAAGTTATCACATTTTTCAGTTGATAAATAAATCATTTCGGGAAAATCAGAAATGAGAAACGACGTGGCCGAACTTGGAGCGTTGATCTTGGATCCAATGATCCAAGTCCCGTCTTGGCCGACGCATGTATGCGCGCGAAACCCTAAACGTCAACCGTTGGATCTGGATCCAACGGTTCACGTGGATCAGAGCGTTCGGGCGGTCCGAACGTTCACGCGCACGCGAGCCGTGGATCTGGTATCCAACGATTCATGCGAACCCGAATCGGGACCGTTGATCTTGGATCCAACGGTCCACAGACCGAAACACGCGACAAATTCAAATTTCCGCGCGAATGTGGGCCGTAGATCTTAGGATCGACGGTCCGCATCGACTCAAGTTCAGAACTCGTCCCTGTTTTCGTCCGGCAAAAATGACGGGGAAGAACGGCTTCGCCACGGCGGCTCTCACGTAGTGCGAGCAAGTGCCCAAAATGGGTCCCAAACATCATTGCGCACCTAATGCTACCAATGGATTTGGCTGTGGTGGTCCAGAACGCCGGCAAGCCGGAGAGAACCGAGGAGACCGCAAATGACAAAAACGAAAATAGGCGTTGCGCTCAGCTGCGGTTCAAGAGAGCAGGTGCTAGACCCCTAGGGACTAAAGAGGAGTTACCTGAGCGAAAGAGTGCATCGATGAGAGTCGAGACGGCTCGGGCGAGGAGAAACGCTGATTTCGGCCGAAAAGGGGGAACTCCAAATTCAGTTCAACCCTGAGCAAATTGAACCAAATTGAGGTAGGGTTAAGCTTCAGAGAGTAAAGGGGAAGCAGAGGGAGCAAAGACTCGAAGAAAAAAAAACCCTGCTGCACCGACTCCACCAAAGCTCCAAAACCGACAATGGCGGCCGAAGGATTCTCGAGGATCTGCAGCTCCAGCGAACTTGTGAGTGCTAGCTAGAGTTGCGGAGGTGCTAAAGGAAGCTAAGGGAGAAACAATGGAGCTTAAATAGCCGAGGATGGCAGAGAGCAACGGCGATATCCCTCTCGGGTCAACACGGCCATTTGAACGCGAGAGAGCGACGGGAGCAGTTGGAGAGTGGACGCCTGAGGGAGGAGCACGACGAGCATTTAATGCACGCAGAGCTAACCGTTTAAAGGCGACCGAGGAGTGGACTGCACGCGTTGCTTTTCTCCTCTGCGCACGCCATGGCTGAGCTCACGCGCGCGCTGACCGGAGGAAGGAGACGACGTGTCGACCGTCGGATTGAAATCGAACGGCTGAGTTAGAACGGGTGGGTTAAAACGATTCCATCGTTCGGTCGATCAAGGACCGTTCGATGCTGATCCAACGGCTCACAACGCCTGCGCCCGATCGACCGCGCCGGTGCGTTTAGTTGGTTGGACCGAGTCAAGTGGCTCGAGCCCGAGTCCGGTTCGAACCCGAGGAACAGTGCAAACCAGTTAGAATTTGAATTTTAAACATCTGATTTTTGGGGAATTATTTGAGGTAGCAAACAAGCTCCAAAAATTATGAAATTTTAACTGGAGATTGTTGACAGTAGGAGGAACCTCTCATAAAATTTTCAGTGATTTTCATACACTGAAATTTTCTCCAGAAATTTCAGAAGAGGGGAAATAGGGTTTGACTAAACTTTGACTTGCCTCCAAAATTATCAAATAATTTCTAAAAATCATGAGATAATTCAGAGTTATTACCAAGCCTCCCAAGAACTCAGAAAAAATATTTCCAACGGTTTGGCACAAGATCTATGCCACGAAGGTTTTTGATTGGAGTCAAATGAGGATTGAATTTTGATTTTCCATAATTCTTTTAAAAGAATTACAAAAATGACCAAGGGCTTCAAGATGCAAGAAAAGTTTTAATTTCTTTTATTTTCTTACATTTGAAACACAAATCCATATTTGGGATGTTACAACTGCCCCGTCCCCGGTTTCGCCTCCATGTCGTGCTCCTCGCCCGCATCACCCACGCCCACGCCAATGCCCTACCCCTCGGTCGCCCATGCCCGTGCATCACTAAGTCGGAGCATGTCACTGCTGGGATTCCTGTGCTCTCCCCCTCGCGAGTTATCCACCCCATTGCCTATAAAAGCTGCCCCAATCCCTTGTACCTCCTCCCCTCACCATTCCCCACCATCTCCCTTCCTCCACCGAGCACAAGCTCGAAGAAAAGCTCAAACTCCCATTCCGGCCGAAACACCACCACTTCGCTGCTGGTGCTCCAGTGAACCTCTCTCTTCGCCACTTGCGTCACATTTTGTTCTGGAGTCCAGGTAGTCTTCCCCCATATTGATTTTATCTTTGAAGATCCCTTGTTTGTCTCTAGCCAAAAGCAACACTTCAGCCGTCGCACTACCTTCGGTGAGACCCAGTCGAATTAATCCTCCCCTGACCATCTCCTTACCTCTATCGATCTTGTCCGACCTTTCTTTGTCCCTATCCTTGCTCAGGTCATCACCTACACAGTAAAGCATCACCGCCACCATGGGAACCTCGCCCTAGCTCAACTCCGATCATCCCCATTGCTACGGTACTATGTAGGAGTGTAACACCCTGGCTATTTCAAAGCCAAAATATTACCTAAAGGATCTAACAAATAACCACCAAGCGGAAGAATTTAGGACATAACTCATGTAAGAATATAAAGAAGTCAACTTTTGTAGTACAATGGCATGAATAATGATCGAATCCAAGTGATTATGTCAAAGGGGTGATTAAGGACCACAGATAGAACTTAAGCAATCGAAACATGGAGGGTGATGTCAACCACTCCTAGCTTATTTTACTATAGTTCGACAATTAACGAATGAAAGACATAACCGAACTTTATTATTGTAACTGGAGTTGGTGATGTGAATGAATAGTATGTGTCTACTCCCTCCCAACAATGTCATCCTTAACGATCACCTAAAATAAACAAACAAAGCAAGAATGAGTCCGAGACTCAGCAAGTACAGTGAATAATTGAACATACAATAATTATGAATAAGACAACAATATTACAGGATTATGAACATAGCACTGAATGTATATATGGATGAATGAAATGAATGGATGTAATGAAAGGAATGGACTACACACATGCTTATACCGGTATAGCGAGTGACACACCCGTCGGTGTTCACCTAAGCCCGTACTTAACAAAGTCCGGGGATCCAATTACCGTATGAAGAATGTTTCGTACGGGTGTCCAAAATTTTCCCACATTGGAATGGTGGGTCTTACGTGTCCATATTGGAGTTGATGGGTCTTTACAATTCCACTCCCGTGGACGGAACATGAACAACGCATGGATGGAATGAAACATATGCAATGAATGTCACCACTTTCTTTCACATGGACTACCAATTAAGAACGGAATATATAACATGGAATATGAACATGGATCATCAAATTAATAGTACATCATCCATCATTCAACAGAAATTAATATATATTAATACATTGTACTTGCCTTCCGCGTTGTGACGCCCTAGGAGGCAACGAAGGTGCTCCTACACTCGCCGCCTACATAATTATGTATTCGAAATAAGAACAACAGAATACCAGACAAAACTACCGATGATTTATAATAACTCCCTCACTATCCAACACAACGAATAAACCCAAAACTGAAATCAGACAATTCAGCCACCTGAAACCATACTGGACAGTGGTACGAAAAAATTCATATCTATTGATCCAGAACTCGGAACGAGGTGAGTCTAGTGCCCAACAAAACTTAACGAGCAAACTTACAAAACTCTAGTTGACAAGATTTCCTAATTCTGCCAAAATATTTGTCTAAATAGTAGGTGAATAGGCCTGATAGCAATCTGTCCAGACGAACAGAACAGCAGCGAAGAACATAACATAACTTTTAATATATAGATCCAATTAAAATGTTCTTTATCAATCTGGAAATATAATAAAATTATATACAGAAATTGTTTTGGGTGAAAAATCTGAATCTGAGCCTAACCAAATCATATTTCATTAAACAACTTTACTGATAATTCTCGTCACGTTTCTCAGGACAGTAGGAAAGAATATATCGTAACTTTTGAACTGTAGATCGGAATCTGGTGATCTTGGTGGCAATGGAAAGCTAAGAACCGGGGCTACAAATCTCTAGCAGGTGAGAACCTCTAGATCGGCCTCCAAGATGCCGAAACCGGGCGCACAACAGACTAAACAGAATCTAAATTTCTAACAGCACCTATTCAATCCAATCAAACTAATCGGATTCGCAACTAATCAACATCAAGCAGTGGGGAAAACATCTTGTTACCCTTGTAGAACCTTAGGGAGACGCTGGTTGATCCCCCTTGAAGAAGATCCCTCGTCTTCTTCTCCTTCCTCCTCCTTTGGCCGGCCCTCAAATGGACATCTCCTCGCATTCCTCCCAAAGGGCAGGAGCAACATCGTCGCCGGGGAAGATGAGACGCTGTTGGAGGTGCGCAAGGGGCATAATTTCTTGTCTCGGAATTTTGAGATGAAAGATCTAGGAGTAGCTGATTTTATCTTGAACATCAAGCCGTTGAGATTAAGGTTGGTCCCAAATATCAGTATGTCATCAACATACAGACATAGAATGACTCCCTCTCCCCCACCATGGCGATAATACACACATCTGTCATCTTCATTCATAATAAAGTCTGTAGATGCTAAAATTTTGTCAAACTTTTTATGCCATTGCTTAGGTGCTTGTTTAAGACCATACAAAGATTTTAACAACTTACACACCTTTCCTTCTTGACCATTTACTACAAATCCATCTGGTTGTTCCATGTAAATTTCCTCGTCCAACTCCCCATTTAGGAAAGCTGTCTTAACGTCCATCTGATGAACGAGAAGGCTATGTGAGGCAGCCAGAGATAGTAGTACTCGAATAGTGATCCATCTAGCCATAGGTGAATAAGTATCAAAGAAATCTTCGCCTTCCTTTTGGGTATAACCCTTGGCCACAAGCCGTGCCTTCTACTTCTGATAGTACCACCAGGCATAAGCTTCTTTTGAACACCCACTTACATCCTACTGGTTTACAACCATAGGGATGCTCAGTGATCTCCCAAGTTCCATTAGAGATAATGGAATTCATTTTACTACGCAGTGCTTCCTTCCAGTATTCCACATCTGGAGAAGCATATGCTTCAGAAATGGTACTTGGAGTGTCATCCACAAGGTACACAATAAAATCAGGACCAAAAGACTTTGCAGTTCTTTATCTTTTACTCTTCCTCAGAGTTTCATTATCTTCCTCCTTAGGAATTTGCTCAAAATATTCCATTGGAATGGCAGGTTCAGGAGTTGTATCAGCCTCCTGACTCGATGAACTAGGCATAACTTTCATCGAAAAAATATCCTCAAAGAATGTAGCATCTCTAGACTCTAGCATCTCTCGACTCCATAATTGTACTGACATGCACGTCAGGTACTCCAGATTTCACCACTAGAAATCTATATCCAACGCTATGATGAGCATAGCCTAGAAAGACGTAATCCACTGTTTTTGGTCCAAGCTTACCCTTTTTGGGAATTGGCACGTTGACTTTCGCCAAACAACCCCAAGTGCGCAAGTATGAAAGTGATAGTCTTTTCTTCTCCCATTGTTCATATGGGGTTATCTCTTTATTCTTTGTGGGAATCCTATTTATGACATGACATGAAGTCAATATAGCCTTCCCCCACTGTGGATATCGTGAGGATATGTACACGATCTCAGGATGATGAGTCAATTGGCAATGGCTTTGTTGGTTTGCAATTTGTCGCGTTTTCGGGTTTGCTCCAAGGCTGTCAGGCCACGGGCGGTCCAACCGCCAGTCGACCGTCCGGCCGGCAATGGGGCGATCGATCGGCAGATGCTTGCCGGTCCGACCGCCAAATTGAAAAGTGATTTTTGGGGCTGAGCCAAAAATAGGTTATGTAGGCAAGTGAGGGGAGTCTCCTGGATGTGGTCACATCATTTTTGGAGCTCCCAGTCAAAAGTTCTATTGAGTTGAAAATTCCAGAAGGTTTCAGAATTTCGAGCTGAAAATTTGGCTAAGTCTTTTTGACCGGTCCAACCGTTGCTGGGAGCGGTCCGACCACTCGAAATCGGCTTGGATGGCCTTGTGGGGCGGTCAGACCGGCATTGACTTGGAGGTTAGCCAAGTTTGCATTGATGTATTTTGATTGTGTTTTATGTATGGTTATCAATGCTTTATTGATGTATATTGCATTGCGGAACTAACGTGGGTCAAGTTGTGAAGAACTTGTTCCCGGAAACGGTTTGTTTGTCTATTGCTGTGCAGGTGGCTTGCAGGTCAACGACGTCAACGGTGAATGGATCGGGACTACGCTTGGAAAGCTGAGGTCCAGAACGGTCATGG
The DNA here is from genome assembly GCA_036346395.1 of Hsuehochloa calcarea. Classification (NCBI taxonomy): domain Eukaryota; kingdom Viridiplantae; phylum Streptophyta; class Magnoliopsida; order Poales; family Poaceae; genus Hsuehochloa; species Hsuehochloa calcarea. The sequence continues at coordinate 26,044,807 of CM070611.1, read as the reverse complement.
ATACCGGGTGAGGTCGTGTGACTCAAGCATGGTGCAGGATGGGCAAGATGGATCGAACGGGTAGTTCGGTACAGCTGGTTGGATCAAGTGGTGCGGATATCGGTGCGAGTCTCTGGAAGGTTCCGATGGGATTCGGACAAGAGAGGCTTGGCGACGTGATGAAAACCGCTGATCAACCTACACGTGGTGAAGCAGGCGATTGCTTCAATAGTTATGTGTGTGGGTCCCATGTGTAAGTGGTCCCAAAAGTGAAACCCTAGCTCTCTAGTATAAATAGAAAGGGGGGAGATGGAAAACCCTCTCAAGCATTCATTTGGCATTCTTCCTCATTTTCTAGGGTTTGGAGGAGAGGAGAGGAGAAGCTAGGGTTTGGAGTGTGCTCCTTGTGTGAGCTCTTGCCCTCCTTGTTGGAGAGGCTTTGTAAGCATCTTGTGTGACCAAACAATCTTGTGATTCTTAATTGAAAGGTCAATTGTTCCCTTTGTGTTCTTCTCCCTTTTGGATGATTTTGGTGCTTCCTTGATTCAAAGGTTTATGCTTCGTCCCTTGGACTATTTTATCTTGCTTTGATGTGTGAGGATACTCCTAGAGTCATCTAGATTATCAACCCCCACGAGCAAGTCTTGAATCAAGATTTTCATATTTCTAGGGTTTGTGCACTTCTTCTGTAAAACCCTGAGAGATCGATTCTGCGAAGTGGATCTGAAGGATCGTCGCTAGAAATAGGTCTCTAATATCATTAGGGAGGTGTGCTCAAAATTTGGTCAAGTTTCATTGGTTGAATCAAAAGTTGGATCAAATTTCGTTTTGGATTTGGGTTGAGTTTTCAGTACTAGACTGAACCGGTCAGACCGGTGTTGCAACGGCAGTCCGACCGCCTGTGTTTTTCAGACCGCCAGTACTGCCGGGTCGAACCGATATCCACCGGTCCGACCGTCAGTTAGTTGCCGGTCAGACCGCTGGTTGACCGTTGGTCAGACCGCCCGTGGTAGCCGGTCAGACCGCCAGTACCCAGTTAAGAACAGTGAGTTCTTTTCTTCTTTTGTGTCATGTGGTCGAGGGGTATATCAAATTTAGCACAAGGCTTCCACTGTGCGTTTACTGATCTTCTTAGCTTTCATAGCTAAAGGAGTAAAGTTCGTGCTATATTTGATTTAGGCGAGAAAGTTGAGAAAGCGCCTATTCACCCCCCCTAGTCGCCTTTACGGTCCTACAAGTGGTATCAGAGCCGGTTAGCTCTTCTCATAGATCTTAACCGGTCTTTGGAGCCATGGCGACTGACAAGTACTCAACCAAGCCATATATTTTTGATGGAGTTGACTTTGCATATTGGAAGGCTCGTATGCAAGCATATATCGAGGCTCAAGGGCACGCTATTTGGCTTAAGGTGAAAAATCCTTATGTCGTGCCAGCCGATGACGATATGATCACTCGGATGTGGAGGCCACAAAGAAGGCTCGAAATTATTTGATACAAGGCCTTAGTCGATCCGAGTTTGAGCGTGTTGCTCACTTGCGATCCGCTCATGATATCAGCGGACTCTTTGTGACTATCACGAAGGGTCCACTGCGATCAAGGAAGTGAGACAGAACCAGCTCAAGAAAGTATACTCAAAGATCGAGCAAAGGCACCGTGAATCTTTGGATGAGCTGGGAAGATTTTCTAAGATTCTTCATGATCTCCGCTACCGTTGACTTGGTATTTTTCGAGTGCGAAAATGCACGCCAGCTTTTGGGTGCTCTTGATGTGAAGGTCTCGGGAATGAAGATCACTTCCATCAATGACAACAACTGTCATGAGTGAGCTTACCATGGATAAGCTTTACTCGAGGTTGAAGACGCATGAGATTGATTTTATCTCGCGTCTCCCCAAGACAGAGTCGATGGCATTAGTGGTCGACAAATCCAAGGGTTGTTCTTCTGAGTCTCTTGATTGCAGCTCATCTGGTTTTTCATTATCTGCTTTACATTCTTTAAGCGATGAGCAACTTGAGAAACTGCTCGAGGATGACTTAGCCCTCCTATCCACCAAATTCACAAGAGCGTATAACAAGGTGAGGAATAGGAGGAGAAGTGGACCTATCACGTGCTTCGAATGTGGTGAGCCAAACTACATTCGTTCGAGATGCCCCAAGCTAAAGGGCAAGGAGGAGAAGGAGACACGAAGACATCCCCAGGAGAGGGATGCAAAACCCAAGAAGACAAACTATCGGAAGTTTGTCAGCCGGGTCCTTGCCGCTCTAGAAAATGTAAACATGAGCGATGTGGACTCGGAAACGGAGGATGACGAGAGTGACTCTCGTGGCAAGAAGAAGGCTCATGACTTCACAGGCATGTGCTTCATGGCCAAGAACAGCCACGACAGCGACTCCTCCAACGATGAGGATCCTTTTAGCGATCCTGATGAGGTATGCCCTTCTATTGCTGACATGAAAAGGGCTTTAGTGCTTGCTGAACAGAAATTGCATAAGCAAGTAAAAATGATTAAGAAGCAGGACATTATGATTGATAATTTGAACCTAGAAGTTGTTAGGCTTAAATCTATTAATCCTGATGATATTTGTGATTCCTGCACTAGCTTGCTTAAATATTTGACAAGCTTGAAATCTGCTCATTCCTCTGTTTCTATTCAACTAAAAGATGCTCTCGATGAACTAGAATCTCTCAAGTCTAGTTCTGCTTGCTTAGATGCCATTTCACTTGATGTGACTGCCATGGAAGCTATCCCTTTAACTTACTCAAATTGTGCTTTGCTAGAATTAAAACTGGATAGCACTTTAAAAGAATTGCAAAAGTTTGATGCTAGTCACACATGCTCTCATTGTAAGAATAATAGGATTAAGATGCAAGAGATGACAGAAATGCTGATTTACTCTAGAGTTGCATCTTGTAAAAATTGTCTCAAGCTTACAATTGAGATTGAAGCCTTAAACAAGACTCTTGAAGAAAAGGCTAAAATTGAAAGATCCATATCTTTTACTGCTTCTAGGAAAGTTATTGATTCTAACTCTTGTGTTTTGAATGCTGAAGTTGAAACCATGATTAATCAGATTCAAGAGGCATTTAGAGTCAAGTTTAAGGAGCAGTTGAATAGGATTAAGGAATCCTATTGTGTGTCTTGTGAGGCCTTCAAAGTGGAAGTGGCCCTTCTTAAGAGTAAGCGTAATGAGGTAATCAAGTCTAGCAAGTGCACTAGATGTGAGGGGTTAATGAAAGAGAATGATTACCTCAAGGTGACTCTTGAGAAGTTTTCAAGTGGGAAAAAGAAACTCAACATGATTCTTGATCAATCCAAGGTGAGCGTAGAAAATAGTGGTCTAGGTTTCAATCCCTAGAGCATTCCAAGAAAAACCCACCTAGGATTGCTAGAGTTGTGAAGAATGGTCTGTTTGAGCTAGAACCTCCTAAGCCATCCGGGGTTGTTTTCAAATCCGTTGGTTTTGCTCAAACTCTTTCTGACAAGAAAGGTGCTTTCACTCATTCTGCATGCACCTCTCAAAAGGTCCAAGACCATTGCACCTTCCGCAAGAAAGAAGGCCATCTTGTTGAGTTCTCGCTCAGGAGAGCAAAACTTGAGAGAAAAGAGAGGATGAGCGCCCGAAATCCATTAGAGGAGTCCTTCTCAAATTGTAGTCTCTAGAGCTAGGCAGCCTGTTTATCGCAACACATATAGGCCTAGATTTGTAGAGAACTTTGTAGACTCTTTTGGTGGGTCTAGGCAACATGTTGGATTAGGACATCGTGAGGAGAGACACCGGGTAGCACCTAGACAGGGGGAGTATCGATCTTTTGGTAGATCGTTTCGGAGAGGTCTAGGTGGTTCTCATGTGCATCCTTATGATTTTATTCATGATCATGTTTCTGCTATTTCTACTGCTGCTCCCAGACATCGTGCTTCTCAGTACTGGATTCCTAGATCATTTATCACTAACCCCAGTACTGAGGCACGGATGTTTTCTGATTGTGCCTTTTAGGTACGTCGTGCGAGGAAGGAGGACATATGGCTTGTTGACTCCGGGTGTTCTCGACATATGACTGGAGATTCCAGATGGTTCTCCTCCCTCACACGTGCATCCGGCAACGAATTGATTACCTTTGGGGATGCTTCTACGGGACCGTGGATCGCAAAGGGCACTTGTCGGCGTCAACGACAAGTTCATGCTTAACGATGTCGCTTTGGTAAGTAAGCTGAGGTATAATCTTCTATCTGTTTCTCAGCTACTTGATGATGGTCTAGAAGTGAGGTTTAAAAGTGGAGAGTGTAGTGTTCTAGATTCCTCGGGTGAGCTTGTTTTTAAGATCTCCAGATTTGAGAAGATCTTTTGTGCTAATTTCAAGATCTCTTGCTTTCAATCCTAGGTGTCTTGTAGCCTCTGATTCTCATGACCTTGTTTTGTGGCATCGTAGACTTGGGCATATAGGTTTTGATCATTTGTCTAGAGTCAGTTGTAAGGACTTGATTAGAGGTTTGCCTAGGCTGAAGGCTGTTGGAGATCTTGTGTGCTCACCTCAGAGACATGGTAAGATGGTGTCTGCTTCCCACCCACCTCTTACTTTGGTAATGACTGATGGATCTTGATGACTTCTTCACTTAGATACTGCTTGGTCCTTCTAGAGTTCAGTCAGCTGGTGGGAAATGGTATGTGCTGGTGGTTGTGGATGATTACTCCAGGTATTCATGGGTTTATTTTCTCGCTTCTAAGGACGAAGCATTTGGATTCTTTAGAGATTTGGTCCTTAGACTTGTTTGTTGATATTCTGGAGCTTTGAGAGCCATTAGGAGTGACAATGGGATGAATTCAAGAATTCTTCTTTTTCTACCTTCTGCGCTGATAGGGGGATTGAGCATCAGTTTTCTTCTCCTAGAGTTCCCCAGCAAAATGGTGTTGTAGAAAGGAAGAATAGGACTCTTGTAGAGATGGCTCGAACTATGTTAGATGAGCACTCTACTCCTAGGAGATTTTGGGCTGAGGCGATCTCTACTACTTGTTATATCTCCAATAGGGTCTTCTTGAGATCTGTGGTTGGGAAGACCTCTTATGAGCTTAGATTTGGTCATTCTCCTAAAGTCTCTCATTTCAAGATTTTTTGTTGCAAGTGCTTCATTCTTAAACATGGCAACCTTGATAAATTTGAGTCCAGATGCTTTGATGGCATATTTCTTGGATATCCTGCTCATTCTCGTGGCTATCGTGTTTTTAATGTTGATACTAACAAAATTGTTGAGACTTGCGAAGTCACTTTTGATGAGGCTAGTCCTGGTACTAGACCCGATGCTTCAGGTACACAGGTTCCTGAAATTCAAGGAAGCATCTTCGTCGATGATGACTCTGAGGATGAAGAACCAAACCATCCTCCAGTTACCTCTGAGAGGGGTGTAGAGCTGCTACTACTACTACTTTGGCCACCGATCGGCCTCCTCCTATCCCCACCGACGATCCGAGTGGCTCTGTTCCTACCTCCACAACTCATGAGGTAGAGGCCATACGCACCAGAGCACCTCTTCGCATACAAATGACAACATCCACTGAAAGGATGATTGGGGATCTTCAAGAGCGAGTCACTCGCTCCAGTTTATTTCTCCGATTCTCATGCACATTACGCTTTTGTCGCTTCTTTTGAACCCGAGATATCACCCATGCTTTATCTGATGCCTCTTGGGTCAATGCCATGCATGAAGAGCTTGAGAATTTTGAAAGAAACAAAGTCTGGAATTTAGTTGAGCGGCCTTCTGATTCTCATGTTATTGGAACAAAATGGATTTTTAAAAATAAACAAAGTGGGGATGGGTTGGTTGTTCGTAATAAGGCTAGACTCGTAGCTCAAGGTTATTCCCAGGTAGAGGGCTTAGACTTTGAAGAGACCTTTGCTCTAGTAGCTAGATTGGAAGCCATTCGCATTCTTTTAGCATTTGCAACATCCAAGGGTTTCAAGCTTTTTCAAATGGATGTTAAAAGTGCTTTCTTGAATGGCTTCATAGAAGAAGAGGTCTTTGTCAAGCAACCTCCTGGTTTTGAAAATCAAAAATTCCAAACCATGTTTTTAAACTCTCTAAAGCCCTGTATGGATTGAAACAAGCTCCTAGAGCTTGGTATGATAGGCTTAAGAGTTTCTTGCTTGAAAATGATTTCAAAATGGGAATAGTTGATAAAACCTTGTTCACTCTCAGGCATGGCAGTGATTTCTTGTTGGTTCAGATTTATGTGGATGATATTATTTTCGGTGGTTCTTCTTATGCTTTGGTGTCCAGATTTTGATTCGATGAGCAATGAGTTCGAGATGAGCATGATGGGTGAGTGACATTCTTCCTTGGTCTTCAAATCAAGCAAGCTGAAAGAAGGCACCTTCGCTCATCGAGTAAGTATACAAAGGATCTTCTTGGCGCTTCAATATGGGAAGCAGAGGCCAATGTCTCGCCCTATTGCTACAACCACCGTCTTTGGACCACGATGATGATGGAGAGTCCGTGGACGGAAGGAGTACCGCAGATGATTGGCTCCTCCTCTATCTTACGGCGTACGAGGCCGACATACAATTCACCGTATGTCCGTGCGCTCGCTTCGAGCTTCCTCGTGCTTCTCATCGTCAAGCAAGACGTCGCATATTCGTGTACCTTCAAGATACGCTTGACTTTGGACTCGTATTCTTCTTCTTCGCTCTTTCAATTCGAGCATTTTACGATCGATGCCGATTTCACGGTGTAGAGTGGATAGGAAAAGTACTTCGGCACTTGTCATTTCTTGGGCACATCTCTTGTTTCTTGGTCTTCTAGAAAGCAGTCTTGGTTGCTGACCATACCGAGGCCGAGTATGTAGCTACGCCGATGGTCGCTCTCGTGTTCTCTGGATTTTATCCACGCGGGACTATGGGTTATCTTTGGGAAGTGTTCCTCTTTTCGTGACAACACTTCGCAATAAATATTGCCAAAACCCGAGGCAACATTCCAGGACTAAACACATTGATATTCGATTTCATTTTTCGAGAGACCATGTTGAGAAAGGTGATGTTGTGCTTCACTTTGTAGAGTCCGAGCAACCGCTATGATATTTTCACTAAAGCTCTTGATTCTTCTCGTTTTTGTCGCTTATGGGAGAGTTAGGGTTATTAGTCCTATTGGGCTGTTTTGAGGGGGAAGTTGTTCTTTTTTGCACTCATTGTATCATAATGCATGTTTCAATTCATTTGTCTTGCATTGTATGATAAAAGTTGTGGAGCTTTGATCTTTATCCTTGTATGACTTGATTTCATATTCTATACCTTGTCATATCAAGTGTCACCTGCTAGACCTCTTTATGGCCTTTCTTGTTTTGCTTAGCTTCGCCTTGCTAGCTTTATATCGTGAACAAATTGAATCAAATCATGTCTTGTTGAATCTTGTGTCTAGTTTTGCTCTAGTGATCCTCTTATGATTCTTGCCATGTCAAATAGGTTGAATTGAGTCTTGAACTTTTTGAGATGAAAAATGAGCTTTTTATCTTCTTAAGTCAAGCAAATGAAAAATGAGATTTTACTGCGAAAAAGCGATCTCACCAATCCTTTCTCATGAGACGGCTTGCCATTGCACTAGGCATGAACTGGGGAGTTTTGGATGACCTAGATCATTCTTTTAAGATTATCGCTTGAGATGGCGCAAGCAAGGCTTGAGATCTAGCACAGTTGAAAAAAATCCTTTTTAGGAAAATGCTCAAAAAGGCTAAGTGCTTGAGTTTTGCTTCAAAAGTGTACTCTTAATGCTCAAAATGCCTCAGTTCTTGTTTTGAGACTCTTGTTACTTATAGACATGGCTTGACTCATTTTTGGTTGCTGTTAGTGAAACTATGATATTGAGCAACCCTTCATGGTTTTAATTCTTTTAATCTTAGATTACTGCTATCTTGGTTTTAGCTTTGCAGTACATGTTCTGCCATGATTGAATATAGCTTCTACTCTTTATATGGCTTGGTATAATACTTGTACTGTCTACTTGGTTAATGGTCATGGCTCCTTTTACTAAAGTTCAAAAATAAAGTCATTCCTTCATGCTCTTTCTTTTCCCATGCATCTTGATGAGTTCATTATCAAAGGGGGAGAAAGATTGGAGTGGTTCGTTTCCTACATAAAAGAACACATATAAAAAAAATGAGCCTTTTGAAAATTTGTGATCATAGTGAGTTGAGTCTCTGGGTTTTATTGCCAGTTTCTGATTTTAATTGCAATTGAAGAAGACTCTCAATGATCATAGGTCAAATAGTCATTTTGTCTTTCATATGGACCTAAGTGAGTTTTTTGGCTACCTTCTGGAATTTGAATCCTCTTGTGCTTTCATTGCCTTATCTCACTTGCTTATACTATCCTGAAGCCAGCTTGGTCGGTTCCTAGGCTTTTTCTTGCTTATGGACCAAGTTGTGCCTTTATGCGAAAACGGCGAACTTTTACTTTTCATTTCGAAAAACCACTCTGTCTGGAAGATTGCCAATGTGTTCATCAAGGGGGAGATTGTGGATATCGTGAGGATATGTGCACGATCTCAGGATGATGAGTCAATTGGCAATGGCTTTGTTGGTTTGCAATTTGTCGCGTTTTCGGGTTTGCTCCAGGGCTGTCAGGCCACGGGCGGTCCGACCGGCCAGGTCGACCGGTCCGACCGGCAGTGGGGCGGTCTGACCAGCAGTGCTTGCCGGTCCGACCGCCAAATTGAAAAGTGATTTTTGGGGCTGAGCCAAAAATAGGTTATGTAGGCAAGTGAGGGGAGTCTCCTGGATGTGGTCACATCATTTTTGGAGCTCCCAGTCAAAAGTTCTATTGAGTTGAAAATTCCAGAAGGTTTCGGAATTTCGAGCTGAAAATTTGGCTAAGTCTTTTTGACCGGTCCGACCATTGCTGGGAGCGGTCCGGCCAAACTGAATCGGTCGGACCGGCCTTGTGGGGCGGTCAGACCGGCATTGACTTGGAGGTTAGCCAAGTTTGCATTGATGTGTTTTGATTGTGTTTTATGTATGGTTGTCAATGCTTTATTGATGTATATTGCATTGCGGAGCTGACGTGGGTCAAGTTGTGAAGAACTTGTTCCCGGAAACGGTTTGTTTGTCTATTGTGCAGCGGTGGCTTGCGAGTCAACGACGCCAACGGTGAATGGATCGGGACTACGCTTGGAGAGCCGAGGTCCGTAACGGTCATGGATACTGTGAGGTCGTGTGACTCAAGCATGGTGCAGATGGGCAAGATGGATCGAACGGTAGTTCTGTGCGGTACCGTTGGATCAAGTGGTGCGGATATCGGTGTGAGTCTCTGGAAGGTTCCGATGGGATTCGGACAAGAGAGGCTTGGCGACGTGATGAGAACCGCTGATCAACCTACATGTGGTGAAGCAGGCGATTGCTTCAATAGTTATGTGTGTGGGTCCCATGTGTAAGTGGTCCCAAAAGTGAAACCCTAGCTCTCTAGTATAAATAGAAAGGGGGGAGATGGAAAACCCTCTCAAGCATTCATTTGGCATTCTTCCTCATTTTCTAGGGTTTGGAGGAGAGGAGAGGAGAAGCTAGGGTTTGGAGTGTGCTCCTTGTGTGAGCTCTTGCCCTCCTTGTTGGAGTGGCTTTGTAAGCATCTTGTGTGACCAAACAATCTTGTGATGCTTAATTGAAAGGTCAATTGTTCCCTTTGTGTTCTTCTCCCTTTTGGATGATTTTGGTGCTTCCTTGATTCAAAGGTTTATGCTTGGTCCCTTGGACTATTTTATCTTGCTTTGATGTGTGGGGATACTCCTAGAGTCATCTAGATCATCAACCCCCACGAGCAAGTCTTGAATCAAGATTTTCATATTTCTAGGGTTTGTGCACTTCTTCTGTAAAACCCTGAGAGATCGATTCTGCGAAGTGGATCTGAAGGATCGTCGCTAGAAATAGGTCTGTAATATCATTAGGGAGGTGTGCTCGAAATTTGGTCAAGTTTCATTGGTTGGACCAAAAGTTGGATCAAATTTCGTTTTGGATTTGGGTTGAGTTTTCAAGATCGGGTGAACCGGTCGAGCCGGTGTTGCAACGGCGTCCGACCGCCGTGTTTTTCGCATCGCCAAGATCGCAGGTCGAACCGATATCCACCGGTCCGACCGTCAGTTAGTTGCCGGTCAGACCGCTGGTTGACCGTCGGTCAGACCGCCCGTGGTAGCCGGTCACACCGCCAGTACCCAGTTAAGAACAGTGAGTTCTTTTCTTCTTTTGTGTCATGTGGTTGAGGGGTATATCAAATTTAGCACAAGGCTTCCATCAGGCGCCATCGATCTTCTTAGCTTTCATAGCTAAAGGAGTAAAGTTCGTGCTATATTTGATTTAGACGAGAAAGTTGAGAAAGCGCCTATTCACCCCCCCTAGTCGCCTTTACGGTCCTACACCCACCATTCTTTGGAAAGACCCATTGTGTCTAACATGGTGTTAACCAAACCAGTTAGAGTGTGATTCTTTCTTTCAGCAACCCCGTTTGACTTGGGTGAATAGGGAGTCGTCCTCTCATGGATTATACCATGTTCCTCACAGAATAAATTGAACTCATTAGAAAAGTACTCACCGCCACGATCAGACCTAACCCTTTTGACTTTCCTTTCATTTTGGTTCTCAGCTTCTGCCTTATAAATTTTAAAGTAGTGAAGAGCTTCATCTTTAGTTTTCAAAAGATACACATCGGAGAACCTAGTTGAGTCATCAATCAAGGTCGTGAAATATATCTTACCACCTTTTGTCAACACACCATTCATCTCACACAGATCGGAATGTATGAGTTCTAATGGTACCAAGTTTCTTACCTCCGCGGCCTTATGAGGCTTACGAGGTTGCTTTGATTGAACACAAACTTGACACTTAGAACCTTTGTTAAGAGTGAATTTCGGGATTAACTCTAAACTGACTAACCGCGTCATGCAACCAAAATTTATGTGACAAAGTCGTGAATACCAAATAGTAGTGTCATTACCACTACAAACATGGTTCACAACATTATTACACAAATCTGAAAGAGATAGGCGGAACAAGCCTCAGCACACATAGCCTTTACCAACAAATTGTCCACACTTGGACACTACAAATTTATTGGACTCAAATACCAGTCTAAAGCCATCTCTACACAGAAGAGATCCGCTGACGAGATTCTTATTGATAAATGACACATGATGCACATTCTTCAGTTGCAGAATCTTCCCCAAAGTAAACTTCAGATCGACCGTGCCAACACCAAGAACAGTGGCATGTGACTCGTTCCCCATTAGAACAGCTGAATTCCGAGTGACTTGGTAAGAAGAAAACAATGAAATATCAGTACACACATGTATATTAGCACCAGTGTCTATCCACCAATCGGTAGATTGACACACAGAAAGAACAGTAGGTAAATTACCATACCCTGATGTTCTCGTCTCAGGGGTACCAACAAAAATATTAGCAGACTTGGAATTCTGCCCTTATTGATCCCTCCAACCTTTGCGTTGGCTGCAATCCTTGGCCCAATGACCAGGTTCGCCACACACAAAGCAAAGGCCATCCTTTTTGTTGTTGTTCTTCTTCTTGAAGCTAGTTGTTTGTGCAGTCTTGTTCTTGCCTTTGAACTTTTGAGCTTGGCAATTCTTCTTCTGCACCACATTGGCACTAGAATGTCCCTCATTACCTCTAGTGTATGTATCTTTTGCTCTCGCCTTCTCTTCAACATCAAGAGACCCAATGAGATTTTTAACAGAAAACTCTTGTCTCTTGTGTTTCAAAGAAGTAGCAAAATTCCTCCAAGGAGGAAGCTTGGCAATAATGCATCCCGCGACAAACTTGTCCGGTAACACACACTTGAAGTGCTCAAGTTCTGTGGCCATAGATTGCATCTCATCAGCCTGTTCAACTACAGAACGGCCAGAAACCATTCTATAGTCATGGTATTGATCCATGAGATACAATTCACTTCCTGCATCCAAAACCCCAAACTTAACCTCAAGTGCATCGCACATCTCTTTCCCAGTTTAATCATCTTGTATGCATCGATTAACTTCTCACCAAGAACACTAACCACGGCACCTTTAAAAAGGTTATCAGCAACCTCGAACGCTTGCTCCTGTTCAGGAGTAAGTGTTCCTTTAGGTTTGCCATTTGCCACATGGAAAACGTTCATGGTAGTTAGCCAAAGCACCATCTTGGTGCGCCACCTCTTGTAATTCGCACCATCGAACTCAGAGGGTTTGAGCGCAGCAGTAAAGCCAGTTGACGAAAAATGCATAAAAGAAGGTTTTTGGATTGTTGAATATATGAGTATTTTTTTAATTACTTTAATCGATAAATATACTAGATGAATCATGGACAATACTTTAGCTTTATTCATAAAGCAAGTAATCATGAACACCGTAGTCATACGAATTTCTAGAAGAACATAAACTAACATTCCTATCTTAGTGTTCAAGACAACAATAGATAATAAAGCTAAACAAACAACAAGTGTGAGATAGATATACCCAGAACCAGTAGACAGAATAGCAGTAGCAGAAGTGTTGGTGAGGTCATCGTTCGCCATGACGTAGCGGATGTCGTGGTACCGATTCGACCGTACACGCGCCTCGCCGGGATGGAGATCGCTAGATCCAGCAGCAACAAAACTCTTTCTTAGTCTCTCGTGGAGTGAATCGGAGAAGCAACCATTCACAAATAGTTCACTATTCTTTTAATAGCCAAAAAGAAAGAGGCAGATACCAGAGGAAACGGTCGCCATTGATTTGCCATTAATTAGTGCTAACCGCAGCCATTACTCAGTAGTAACTGAACCTTTACTACCAGTCGTTCGTTAATATCATTACTTCAAGTCGGTGTGTTTCGATTTTCGAATAGATAAAGGAAAAACGCGCCCGCACCCGACATGCCTGCGTGCACGTGCACGGCACGGCTCGGCTCAGCGACCGAGCGAGCGCGCGTGTGTATTGGCTCTCTCCAATTCCACAATAGGGCTACCACGTTCCACCTTATAAAATGGTGTAACTCCCCTTCGATTCTCCATGTGGGACTAAACAGTTTTAGCATATGCACATTGGCCTTTGAGATTTTTTAGGAATTAATTAGAATTAAAAATTGGGCCTAGCCCGTATTAACTCGAACAAAAAGGAAAAAGAACATGTATCCTAACCAAGGTTGTTAAAATCGCAATGCACAATGAGTTGTGTTTGGTGGAATTGAAGTAAAATTATGCTTCAAATCGTAGAATCTGTTAGAATCGCGCTACAAATAAGACTACGAACCACTCAGACCGTCTAGCATAATCACTACAATTTCCATTCTTTGGAGTTCCATGACGTATAAGGCTGTAATTGCACATGTACAGCCAATAGCATTGCAAGCATTCATAATAAAGGTATCATTGGAGTTCCATGACATATAAGCCTGTAATTAAATATAGCTGATAAACTACATAAAGAGGAATTTATCTCATATTGCTTGTTCTACTTCTGTGAGCACTGCACCGGTCTCTTGGAAGTTGCCATGGCGTACAACTGCTTTAGCGTTGGCGGTGGTACCGAAAGCTGAGGTTCGACCGACATATAGGTACAGCTATGGGGACACCACCAGTGTCCGTTGCACACAAAAACTCCTTCATTGTGGAAGGACGCATTTGTCACTTTGGGCAACAGCTCTTGGAGTCTCTGTGGCTCGATCTGCTCGTAGTTGTCGGAGTACTTGTTGAGCGTAAGGTGGGGGGCGATATGGCACGTCAATTTGAGAGGCAGACTGATATTTGCAGGTGTGGATGCATTGTTCACTGGCAAGGTGAAGCAAAAAGCAGCGATCCGAATGATTGGCAATGGCAGTTGCAGCTTGCCGTTCGAGCATCCTTTGTCAGTAGAAGGCTCAATAGAAGAACGGTGGCACTTCCATGCTGTGACACCGCACCACACCGATAACACAGATGGATTGGAATAGCCTGTTTCTTGGAATAGCATTTCCCTGACAAATTCCTTAATGGTTGCGCAAGCAGCACTGAATTGGGGAGGGAAGAGCTCCAAGCAAGTCATCACGACGCCCATGATGTCAATATGCTCTAAGAGATGGAATACCACATAAAACTTCAGATTTTTCTCCCACTCCATTGTGTCATCGTAGGATAGAAATAGAATAATCTCCTTTTGGCTACCATTTTTGCTCTCACATGGCTGAAGCAAGAGGAGGGCATCCTGGCTGCCCTTCCTGAGGGAAACTTCGAGTGTCTTGCCAGCAAGTAATGATTCTGTAGGAACTTTCAAGAACATCAAACTCTTTGGACGGCCTCCAAACTGGACATACCTGAAGAAATTGTCGGCACCATCCGCTAACCTCTCGAACCTTCGCAATATTGCATCACTCAGATTGTCCTCTCTGCGGCCAAAAGGCATGAATCGTTTGGCCGGTCGAGTGATGCGTTTAGGAATGGAACCTTGCCTTGCAGTTTCCTCATTCCATTTGCACTCTGCGACTCTTCTTTTGTAAGCATGCAAGATGTCCTCACCTTCCTTCCCAGCACGCTTCAGTTTCGCTTTCCAGTTGAGCAATGGCTGGTGGACTATCTGCCAATCTTCAGACAAGGCAACAACGCTCTGGATATTGAGGACTGCCATCTCCAGTCTCTCAGCTTTGCCCTCATCGCTCTCATTCTCTCTTGTGCTACCTGATAGGATAGAGGACAGTTTGCTTACTGCCTCACTTGCAACAGCGGATCCTAATATTTCTGCCATTGATATTCCTTTGGTCAATAAATCTACCCTATGAGATGGCTCCTAATCTCAAGAATTGCGCTTCTCTTCGAGTGAGCAAAACTTCTCAGAACGTGAATTTTTATTGAGACCCTCAGCCTGTGGAATAGGCAAGTAGTCGAAACATACATCTCAACGTCTGAACTTCTTCTTGATACAAGAAATTTAAAAAAAAAATGGAGCCTAGAAAACTCGAAAGATAAAAGTGGAAAGCGAAAGATAGTGCATTAATCCTCCCATCACATATGTGGACCTACACTTGGACTATCCGCCCACTTCTCAAGACAAAGAAAAAGTCGATGAAACCAGCAGCAGAAAAGGCAACGCAATGTAGATTCCCACTTCCAAAAGACAGCTAATACACGTTTCAGGAAAATCTTACTCCCGTATTTCCAATATTTCACTGTTCTGTTTGGACAGATAGTCATCAATAGACTTGCTAAACAGTGAGCTTTTTTAAAAGAATCTCATAGCTAAGTGTTACAGGTGTGTGTTTCATGATGTCTCAGCTTTGTCCTTCAGTATCTCTACACCCACTCTGCTCGCATCACTCGCAACAGCAGGGACTTTGTTTTCTTTTCTAAATTATTTTTATTATTGTAATTTCAGTACGGTTCTCCCCTGCTGATCCCAAAAATAGCGGAGCCCACTATTTCGGCCATTGACTTTCGTTTGATCAATCAATGGTGTATCCGGAGCAGATTAGCTGCCGTTGTTTCTCTGAGAGCTATTACAGGTATTTTCTTTTACTAGACAGCTAATAGACGCATTTCCTTTGACTAGACAGCAGTTGAGAAGATTCACAAGTTAGTCAATACACCAATGGAACATCACTATTACTTGCGCAGGAACTTCATAAGTTGCCATGCCTTGGGATAACTAGACATAGTTCAATTTAATATTTCATTTGGGTAAAAGAAATGGCTTTTTTATGGTCTACTAAATTTAATACCGACCGTCCATTCTTTTTTTATCAAATAGTTTTGATTTAGTTATATTACACCTAGTAGTACGAGCATAGTAGTATGGGCAGTACAATCCTAATAGCAGTAGAATTGTAATTGACTACGTAGGATTCACATAATAAAAGAGTAATATTTTCAGTCCTAATTGAAAAAGTGCATAAAACTCCTACGAAAAATTGTAAATATAAAGAAAAATCTATTACGTCATTAACAAAATAGACAAAAGAGTAATATTTTCAATTCTACTTGAAAAAGTGCATATAACCCGTACGAAAAATTATAAATATATAAAAAAAATCTATTACGTCGTTAACAAATTATGGCAAAAGAGTAATATTTTCAGCCATAGTTGAACAAATGCATAAAACACCTACAAAAAATTATAAATATAAAAAAGTCCATTACTTCGTTACCAAATTCGATAAGCAAGCTCCGAAGAGTCTGATAATTATTCAAATGTCATTATCATAGCAACTGCATTATTTTATGACTGGGCTAGTAAGTCTTTTTACCAGCCCTGAAGAAAATTCAACACGCATTTATTTCAATCTGTGTGCTCTTGACTTGTTCCGACATTGTTTTCCTGCTGGCCACTTGTGCTTGTGTTAGCTTAAGGTACCACAGTTCTCTATTAGGTACACGTCGAAGTTACACGGCACCTTCGACGACGTCAACCGCTGCGAGAGCACCGCAGTGACTGATAGGTATGTCGAATTGAGGATTCAGCCTGGGACATAACAAAATGGGAAATTTCGTTTTATGCCACTGCTTCACGCACACTTTTAGTTTATATTATTGTTTTTTTGGCTTATTCTTCTTGTACCACTACTTCACAAAAAAAAATCGGAAATAACTAGTGTTGTCACCCTCTGGCACCGTAGAGCCGTAACGGTGTTAGGTTTGCCACGTTCGCCACTCCTTTCATCTTCCCCTCCCTCTCTTGTAGAACCGAGCCAAGCCGCCACGCCCCGTCTGCTTTGCGCCACAACCCCAGCGAGCTTCGGCGGCCCCACCATGCACTCACCACTGCCTCAGCGCCCGCATCCCTGCGCCCACTTCCATTCCCTTCCTTGGCAACCACAGCACTAAGATCGGCCTAGTCTTCCTCCCTTAAGGAAGCTCTTCTACCCTCGGCTAGGGCATGACCTCCTCATTCCGGGCATCTCAGTGAGTTCTGCCCAAAACCGTGCAAGTCACACTATGTTTCCGGCCATCCTCTGCAAACCCCGTCAATGAATTTCTCCCTCCTCCTTAGAAGCACCGAGCACTGCCTTCTTCCTCGGTTCAGGCAGAACTCCACGCGGCGCAAGGCAAATGGGGCGTAGCGGCTCTGCTCGGTTCTACGAGAGAGGGGAAGATGGAGGGGATGGCGAACGTAGCAAACTTGACACCATTACGACTTAAGGTGCCGAAAGGTTACGACAGTGGTAAGTTTCGAAGAAATTTTGTGAAGCAGGGGCATGAAATAAACCAAAAAGACAATGGCACAAACCAAAAGTGCCATTGAAATATTGGCATGAAACGAAATTGCCCTAACAAAATAACCGCATCTCTACTTCCCCTTCGTGGAGAAAACTCCATTGGTTTTTTCCAGTAGGCAATGGTTGTGGAGTGAGTGGTGGCTGGTGGACCGACGACCAGAGTGGCGTGAACAGGAGCATAACTCTTTTTCGACCCAATGGTACTCAACTTCTTCTTCACTTTAGTAGCTATAATGGCTATGAAGATCATAAACACAAGCACAACAGAGGTCTTGCGTTCAAGCCGAGGATGCCCGAGGCAAAATACCTCCATATGGCACAAAGGCCGGTCTGACCAATCTATGGAAAGTCTAACCACCTGAAAGGCCGGTCTGGCCGCCAGGTGCCTGACAGCAGCCCACAAAGATCACAAATTGACCTAACTTTCTGCTTTGTGATCCAAATACCATGAAATTTCAAACATAGCTCATGAAGAAGGTTAGTAACCTATTCTAATTGACGATTAGGACAATCGAGGTCAAGGTTCCACATATTACTTGGATGAGATCAAGAAGGCACAAGAACCAAGAAAATCTAAACTTGATCCAAAAATTTGCTCATGAGTGAATGGTGGTCAAGATGACCCTAGATGGATTTCGACTTGTCCTAACAAGCTAGTTCACAGGAAAAGGCCCAAGGAAACCAAAGGAACACACAAAATCCTAAAGGCATCAAAGAAAGCAAAAATAAGAGAGAACTCATCTTGGGGCAAATCTTGCTTGAATTGATTCAAAAAAATTATTGATTTATAGCAAGTCCACCATAGAGGATAAAAGCTAAACATTTAGGGCCTGTTTGTTTAGGCTTAGAGTTTTTGGTTTATAGCTTAAAGCCAGTTTTTTTTTGGCTTAAAGCAGCTTATAAGCACCTAGCTTTTAAGCCAAGTTAGCCAAGCTAAGGTGTTTGGTAACTTGGCTTTTTATGACTTTTGAGCTATGGCTTATTACTAAATTGTCTTAAATACTCATGGTTCTAATGATTTATTTGCTCACTGTTAAAAACCCCATCAGAACAAAATATCAAATTGGCTTGTAGTTGAACTCATGAATCGGCAACAAGAAATCAAGTAATTAACTTCAGATCACATACGCATGAACACACATGACTACATATGAAAACACATGCATACATCATTTTCTTCACAAAATCCAGATCACATACACATGAACTGAATCTTCGACTAGAAAACACATGAATACATCAATTTCATCACAATATTAGAGCACCCACTTCTAGTTACCAAATTGATCTATATACTAACAACCTGCAAACAAGTCCAAAACGACACCGGACCTGAACCAAGATCTGTTAACAAGCAACAGAACTGGTACTACATATCAGAAATTAATAAATTGTTTCATGAACATGAGATTTCAAATTTTGTGAAGAAAATCTGATATACAGTCTGTTTGAATTTCAACCACACAACTTTTCGAACATCGATCTTTATCGTTTTCCATTTGACAAGTTCGCACATAATTAGTAGCATAACAATTTCATATAGGCAAAATATCTATGTAGTGCAAGCTATTTTTACTCTACAGCTAATAAGTTGGGGCGTCGCTTCAATGCGTAAGAAAAATTTGTTATAGAGTAATCAGTCAACCTCAAATCAGGTATAAACCCCAAGAACCAGCCTGCCTAGCCTCTACACTCGATGATGGCAGAGCAACCCCGAGAGTAGGGGTGGTCGGGCCGCTCGGCCGACAGTTGTAGTAGGATGCGCCATGGTACGAGCACAGCACAGCGTTGCGCCGCAGCGCGTCATAGCCGATGTAGTTGTTCGCACTCGGCTCCCTCCTACTAGCATCGCCGCCACCCACGTACTTTTGCACTGTGGGTCAGCATGGTCCGGGAAGGCGAATCCGGCAACGGTGTGGCCAGAAACTACTAGATCCAATGTTGATGCGACCGGGGATGGTGAGATACAATGGAGTCGGTGTTGGGAGGGCAGCGGGAGGCGGAAGGGGAGCAACTGGCGTCGCCGACCAGGCGGGAGGGAGGCGGAGAGGAGCAGGCGACGTCCGGTGGTAGAGGCGGAGGAGAGGGTGTGGGAGCCAAACGGAAGGGAAAAGAATGGGTGTAGAGGAAAATATGAAAGGTTTTGCAGATATATACAAATGGCATTTTGAGGTTAATTTTAACAAAGTTCAGTGATAAAGGGATATTTCATTCCGCAAAAGCCAAAAAAAAACACCTATGTCATGGCTTATAGTTTTTAAGCCTAAAATGGCTTAATCTTTTTATAAGCTGGATGAAAAACCCACCCCTTTATTTAAGCTTATATTTTTTATTTTTAAGCCAAAGAAAAAGCCTAAATAAATAGAGCCTTAAATATTCAATCAATCCATCTCTCTTAAACCTAACCTCCTCTATTTTCACTTCCCCCATATAACAAATTATGGATTCTTGGAAGAGTTTGGATAAGGTGCTAATCTTGTATCTCTTCCTTTTATAGTGGAGGCTAGGTCAAGTGAGAAAACTTTAGCGGGTGCTCGTTAAACCCACATCAAAACAAATCTACACTCACACACACTTCTGAAAGCGGATGATGAGCTGGGCTTCCTGAATATGTCTCTTCGTGATCTCCATCTTCAATTGACCTAAACCTCCTCTCCTTGCGCCGCCTTGCGCCACGGTTTCTCCTAACTGCACCAACCCGGTATCTTGGAGAAGATACTAAAATACCCCTTCCTGATCCTTCTCCGAACACCGAGTCAATTGTCGACCTACTATACGTAGACTGATTCGTAGAGTATGTGGAAAACAAATACAATGATAAATTTGGAGCATTTTTTTTGCAAAAAAGTTACAATTTAATCCCACTACATTGAAAGTTTCAACTTTCAAATTCTGTCGTATCTATTTGAAATTTATGTCAGTCGTCAGATCCAAGTTTGACCAGTTTGATCACCGCCCTGGACTGTTTGACCTCCTGAAACCTAATGGTATCTAAATTTTACAAAAAATGTGTTTCAATAAACCCTCGCGACCATTGTCAATTGTATCATTCTCCTAAGATCGTGAGTTTATCCCCATGATATCCACACTACAGAAGACTGTTGTGACTTTCTTGTTTCGAACATACATGTAACGTATCTTGTAGATTGAAATGACAAATAAATGTTTCTGCCAGAAAGGAACATGCAACTTTCTTAATTGGTGCTTTATACAACAGTGGTAGTGTCGACCTACTCTATGTGGACTAATTCGTAGAGTAGTGTGGAAAACAAATACAATGATAAATTTGGAGCTTTTTTGCAAAAAATATACAATTTAGTCCCTATACATTGAAAGTTTCAAATTATGTCACACCTCTTTGAAATTTATGTTAGTCGTCAGATCCTAGCTGCGACGTCTGCCGCGACGATCATTAATGGGTTTGCTAAACATGGAGCTTTTTTCAAGTGTTTGTTTCACGATGTCTCAGCTTTATCCCCCGTATCTTTACGCCCACTCTGCTCCAAATTTATCATTGTATTTTTTCCACACTACTCTACGAATCAGTCCACATACAGTAGGTCGGCCCTACCACTGTCATATAAACTACCAATTAAGATAGTCACATGTTCCTTTCTGAAAGAAACATTTATTTGTTATTTATTTGGCGCAAGTATCTTCAGTTTAGGCCAACAATTGGTATCAGAGCTTGGTGATTTTCATGTGTCCGAGAGGATACCGAGCGACACCTACTGTGAGGTGATTCGTCCGCCTTGCAGGTGGTGAAGAGGGAGAGCATGGTGACGATCTACCAGATGAAGTTCATGTCCCTAATCTTACATACGAAGTTGGCACCAGTTCTATTGGTAGAAATTGCGTTTCACCATTTGTTAGTCGAAAAATTGTGCGGGTGTGGAATTAGTACAAGGAACACCTAAAAAAATAGGGGCTATCTAATTCTCAGGTGACTGGATTATTTTTATGTATCAATCACTTTTTTGTCATTTGATCAATATCCAAGGACTGCTTGTGTTCTTTCTGTCGAACTGAAACGACGACTAGAAGGGAGGGTGAATAGGAGCACTATCTCTTTTTCACTTTGATCAGATTCAACATATTTTTCACTCCAATAGCTATGAGTGCTATGAAGACCAATATACAAAAATAGCGGAAGACTTGTATTGAATCCAATCCAAACCCCAAGCATAACAATTAAAGACGCAATAGTGCACTGATTAACAGTAGTATTATTATCAGATGAATAGTAAAAATAGCACGATGAACGGGAAAATCAGTCCGAAACGAAAATCCAAAATTGGCGCAACTTTTGATCCACAACTCCAAACTTTATTAAACCTGAAACATACATTCTCTAGAATATCATGAACCTATTCTAAACAAAGATCGTATAGATCATAGCCAAAGTTCTGATATATTTCCGTTTGAGTGAAGGTTGCTCCCAAACCAAGCAAAATCAAATTTTGATCCGAAAGCTTGCTCGTGAGTAAAGGATTGTGACATCCCAAATGTGGGTTTGTGTTTCAAATGTAAGAAAATGAGTATAAATTAAAACTTTTCTGGCATCTTGAAGTTATTGAACAGTTCTATAATTCTGGTAAAGGAACTGTGGGAAATCAAAAATTAAAATACTCACTGGACTCAGGTCATAAACCTCCTTGGTAAAAATCTTGTGTCTAACCATGGAAATAATTTTCCTTGGACCTAGGGATGATTTGTGACACCTCTAAATTATTTCATAAGTTTTAGAAATTATTTGATAATTTTTGGAGGCAAATCAAACTTTGGTCAAATCCTAGGCATAACATTCTGGAATTTCTTGAGAAAAGTGCAGTACCTGAAAATCTCTGGAAATTTTATGTAAGGTTAATCCTAAAGTCAGTAACCTCCAGTTAAAATTTTATTATTTTTGGAGCTGGTTTGCTAGCTCTAGAAATTCTCCAAAATTCTAGTTCAAAATCAAAACCTAATATGTGGCACTGTTCCTCGGGTTCGAGTCAGACTCGGGCTCGAGCCACTTGACTCGGCCTAGTCAACTAGCTGCACCGGCGTGGTCGAGTGGTGCGAGCGTTGTGGGCCGTCGGATCGACATCGCGTGGTCCACGTTGGCGCGAAGCAGTGCCGATTCAATCACGGGGGAGCCACACGATCAAAATCCGACGGTGGCCACGTCGTCTCATTCCTCGCGCTTGCACGAGCGTCGCGGCTGAGTCAGGGCCAGGGCGTGCGTAGGGCCTGGGGCAGGGCCCTATCCCCTCCGCGTCCTCGCCAACGGCTCCAAGCATTAAATGCGCAACGTGTTGTCGCCCCCGAAGTCTCCTTCCTCTGCTCCTCACCTACTCCCATCGCGCTCGGAGTGCCCATGGTAGCGGGCATGACCGTGGGCTGCCCGAGCTCCCTCATTCACTCCCATCGCTATATAAGCCCCTCCGGCCTTTCCTTGGATTCCTTTAAACACTCCGCAGCTCTATCACGCTCGGTTGTGGCTTGCTCGAGCTCCATTCGTCAAAACCACCTCGGCCGCCATTACTGAGCTTCGAGCTCCACGGTGTAGGCGGTACTCCAGAGGCTTTCTCTCCCCGATTCTTGCACCCACTGTTTCCTCTCACCTCGGTGGTTGTTAAACCTCACCCAATTTGGCTTGTGCCCTCAGGTAGCGGTTGTATTTTGGATCCTCCCATTTTCGGCCGAAAAGCCCCCTCTTCGTCTCCAGCGCCGGTGAGTGCTCCCCTTACCAATTTCTTGCTCGGGGAGCTTCTCTGCGCCATTTGGGGCCCACTTTGATGCTGCGGTCTTTCGCTGGATGTACAGGTCGCCTTCTCCACGTTGTCGCCGTTGCCTCTGTCGCAGGATTTCGTCGCCGGTACTGCCACGACCATCTCTGTTTGTCCACGTCCTCCAGGTAGCATCGCCGTAGCCCCTAGATGCTCTGGCACCGCTTGAATGACCTGCTGCGGAGCTCAATTGCGCTGTCATCGTTGGCCGTGCATAGCACCGCCACTCCTCGCCGACACGCCGGTGTTCCGGTCCACCGCCGGAGATGTGGGTGGCACCAGCAGGTGCACATCGCTATTGCACACCTGTAGGTGGCCTCGTTTTGCGCTGCCGTGGCGTGAATCACCGGCGAGTCGCCGCGGAGTGCATCGGACGTGTTGTCGGGAGTGTACAGTGTGCGTTGCGTAGCGTTGGTTGCGAGTCGTCCATCTCGAGATCAACGGTCCACAGTCACCGCCCCGTTTCCCGCGTGTGACTCCAAACGCGCCGCGCGCGGTTCAATGTGGATCGTCGGATGCAACATCGACGGCCCACCTCGATCGATCTCGCGCGGGCGCATGCGCCATTCTCCTGTGGACTTGAACTGTTGGATCCAAGATCAACAGCCCAGGTTCGTCCACGTTGATTTAATTTAGGATTTTCCCGAGAAGAATTATTTGTGAACTGAAAAAGGGTAATAAACTTTAAAATTTTATAACTAATTCATTTTAACACCAAAAACAGTGAGACCACTTTTGTTATTTTTTATTTTTAATTAACTTTGTTATAAAATAGGTTTCCACTAAACCGAACATCTTGTTACACTAAACTAAGCAATTTTGCGTGCTAACCACGCGAGAGGGATATGGGACCTCTCTTGACTAAGTACTTTGGGAGATGTTAATTATGAGCTGGTTGGTGGGTGTTTTAAGAAAAAATATGTTGTGATAGGAGGGGAGCATTAGCAGATCGGATATAAGCTGGCTAATGTTTCTTTCTCTTCGTGGGTTGCGGCTCGTAATTAACATCATCCTTTGGAAATGTCTCGTAGGACTCAGCCGTGCCGGCATACCAAAGGAAGTGTGCTAATCTAGTGGCGAAAAGGCGGTCTGACATGTGGGTACATTAGTACACCCCTGCAGGGTTAAAACTATTCGAATAGCCTCGTCCTAGGTTATGTACACGCTTGGGGAGGTCTTCCAAGAGTTAGACTATAACCTTTAATTAAAAGTTGACATGGGTGATATGAATGGGTAATTTATACTATTGTTGTGGTGACTATTGGGTTAGTCACTTCCAGGATGTTGTTGTCATCTATTTATTGTTATTTTGTTGTCATTTACTATTATTTGATCTATAAAAACAGATTGTAAACTTGCTTTTAAATGTACTACATTATTGCAAATAAAGACTGCTTTGTGCTGAAAATGAAACATATAGCCCCCACTTAAATAAGCTTGCATGTAGCTATGTATAGGTCTGTTACTCTACACGTAAGTCTTGCGGAGTACAATTTTTGTACTCATTTGCTTTGCTTAACTATTTGTTGCAGAGGAGGAGGTGAGCCCCAAGGGCCTCACTTTTGTGAGATGTGCTGTGGGTTTGACGACTAGCTTGGCGGTCTGGTTGGTTGCCTTGTGGGTAAAGGCACACTAATTGGATCTTTTGTTTATCGTCATCTTATGGTATTTCGCTTCCATTGTCTAATTAGTTAATTGTATGTCTTTTGGCCAGTCGGCCTCTCTTTTGTAATAACTCTACTATGCTTGTCTTTTGATTTGTTAAGTGTTGCTTTGGTTCTATGTCTTGAATGGAATTGATGCATGAATTTTGTAAAAGGGTGTGTATACTGCATTTCTAGGAAGTTTACATATCTCGAAGACACGGGTTATTTTCTTTGTGATGCTAGGGTCAATTGGTGACTAAGCATTGCGAGCTTAATAAATCGGGGTCCTCACAAAGTTGGTATCAAAGCCATACTAACCATAGAAACCACTAGCTTAGTCGTCTTTAGGATATTTTGGAAAACTTAATTGCAAAGTATCAAATGATTTTTGAATGCTTAAGTAAATTCTCAGATTTTATTCCTTACATATCTTAGATTTCTTCTCTCATCTTGCTCTATTTTGAGTTTAAAAAGTTGTTTTCCTTTCCTTCCCTGAAAAGATAGTTGTTATCAGTTAAATTGGTTTTGGAGAACTTATGAGAGTTCTAAATTTGAAGTTTTGGCTTTCTTTTGGTGAAGAATAGAAGTGTTTGGAGCTGGAACTCAAATCTGGAATTTTAGGACAGCAAGTGTCAATTTCCGGACAGCAAGCTCAATGGTTTCTAAAAGGGTAGAAAATGAGAGGTTAACTCAATTAAAACTTGTGGAAATAAAAGGGTAAGATATGATACTAGTTAGCTAAGTATCTAACACTTATTTTGCAGATTTAACCTTGCTCTTGAGTAGTGTTGGACCTAGAGTAACATTCTGAAATTTTGTATTCTTGACCGATTGCTCGTTCATTCAATACGGGTTAGCTGTGTCGGGAAGTTGAGCTTTGGTTTGGGGTTTTTCCTTGCTGGTTTAGAGTCTTTCTGGGACCTTTTAAAGTTCATATACTTGCTGTTTTGGCTTTCGTGTAGGGTGATGTTCCATTCCCCTAGTCGATAGCTTTTCGCTTTCTTTAAGTCTTGCTCTTCGGGACTCGTTGCTAACCCAATTTCCTTGTAACAGGATGGCCGGACATACTCATAGCGGCCAAGGCCAGTCAGCTGGTCCGGATGAGGAGCTTCCTCCTCCTCCGACCATGGCCGAGGTTCTGATGCAGGTTGAGCGCAACCGTTCAGAGGACATAAGGGTGCTGGAGGTCATCGCGCGCAATACCTCCACTCTTATCGGTGCCCCAGGATCATGGCAAGGGAGTGGACACCAGCCGCGTGGGGGACTTGCAGAGTTCCTTCGCACCCAGCCCCCTACCTTTTCGTGTCCGAGGACCGCTTGATGCGATTTATTGGCCGTGCGGTTGAGCGGAAGCTCAAGATCGCATGATGCCGTGGAGCATGAGAAGGCACTTTTCGCATCCCATCAGTTGGAGGGTGCAGCTTTATCTTGGTGGGAGAGCTTTCTCACCATGCAGCCTGACGGCCACACCGTCACTTGGGAGGAGTTCGGCACTGCCTTCCGTCGGAATCATATTCCTACCGGCTTGATGAAGCTAAATAAGGAGTTCTTGTTGCTCAAGCAAGGACGCTTCTCAGTCACGGAGTACCTGTACGAGTTCAACCATTTGGCTCGTTATGCTTCGGAGGAGGTGGCCACTGATGAGGCCAAGCAAGAGAAGTTCAAGGATGGCTTGTCTGAGGAGCTGCAGGACAAGCTATCCATCGTCGATTTTCCTGATTTCCAGACCTTGGTGGACAGGGCCATCATCGCTGAGCACTCGGGGAGAGCACTTGTGGATTTCCGCAAGCGCAAGTGGGAGGCCCACAAGTCGTCCAGGGCCGGCTTCTTTTGTTCTCGTTTTGGGCAGTCTCAGGGGTCCCATTCTCAATCTTCGGTACCCCCGAGGATGTCATCACCGGCCCCTCGTCCTTCGCAGGCCGTGCCCCCAATCACGTGCACCTGCGAGTCAGCAGGGTGGCCCCCGAAACCCGGCTGCTGAGTCACTTGCTTCACCAGCAACCAAAAGGGGCATTATGCAAATCAATACCCTAAGAAGACTGGAGCAGCCCCTCGTCCTAATGGAGGATGCGGGCAAGGAGGTGGTCCTTTCCAGGATCAGAAGATTGTCCCTTCTACCCAAGGCGTGGGTAGTGGTCGCGTCAACCTCATCTCCGCAGAGGAAGCACAGGAGGCACCCCATGTCGTGCTAGGTACACTTTCTGTTAACTCTCATCTTACTACTGTTTTGTTTGATTCAGGAGCCTCTCATTCTTTTGTTTCTGAGTCATTTGCTGCTGTAGGGGAGTTTCTTTTTACTCCTTTGTTGGTCCCGTTGCTCATTCGCTCTCCTGGTTCGGAGTTGAGAGCTGAATCTGAGTGTAGGGATGTCCCAATTGAGATTGAAGGAGTAGGATTCCTAGCAAATCTTATCCTCATCCATTCAGCAAGCCTAGATGTAATTCTCGGTATGGATTGGTTGTCTCAGCACATGGGACAAATCGATTGCGCCAAGAAGTGCATCTCTCTATCTAGTCCTCCGACAGCGGGTTCGCTTTCGGAAGGCCGCAAGGTCCGCATCTCTTCGCGCTTGAAGCGAAACCCGCTCTAGATAATAGTGAAGTCCCGACGGTGTGTGACTTTATTGATGTCTTTCCTGAAGATCTTCCAAGGATGCCACCAGTTCGCGACCTCGAGTTTGTCATTGAGTTGGCCCCCAGTACTGCCCTGATTTCAAAGAGGCCGTATCGGATGCCACCGAACGAGTTAGTGGAGTTGAAGAAACAACTTAGTGAGCTGCAAGAAAAGGGTTTCATCCGCCCTAGCTCGTCTCCGTGGGGCTGTTCAGCAATCTTCGTAAATAAGAAGGACCATACTTTACGCATGTGCGTCGATTACCGTTCGCTTAATGAAGTCACGGTAAAGAACAAGTATCCATTGCCCCGCATTTATGATCTCTTTGATCAATTAACTGGAGCTCGAGTTTTCTCCAAGATTGATTTGAGAGTGGGATATCATCAAGTTCGGATTCGACCTGATGATATTCCAAAGACAGCTTTCTCTACTCGCTACGGCTTGTATGAGTACACCGTCATGTTGTTGTTGCTCGGCTTAACAAATGCTCCTGCCTTGTTCATGAACCTCATGAATTCGGTATTCATGGAGTATTTGGATAAGTTTGTCGTGGTCTTCATCGATGATATTCTTATCTACTCCAAGCACGATGAAGAGCATGGCGAGCATCTGAGGCTTGTGTTAGGTAAGCTGCGTGAGCACCAGCTGTATGCGAAGTTCAGCAAGTGTGCATTCTGGTTGAAGGAAGTGGCCTTCTTGAGTCATGTTCTTTCAGCGGGAGGCGTAGCCGTTGATCCTAGCAAGGTCAGCGATGTTCTTTCCTGGAGTTAGCCCACTTCGGTAAATGAAGTGCAAAGTTTTCTTGGTTTAGCGGGATATTATCGTTGCTTTATCGAGAACTTCTCCAAGATCGCGAAGCCGATGACGGAGTTGCTCAAGAAGGACAAGAAGTTCTTGTGGTCCGCTGATTGCGAGGAAAGTTTTCAAGTACTCAAGAAGCGTTTGACCACCTCTCCCGTCCTCGTTCTTCCCGATATCCATCAGAGCTTCGATATCTTTTGCGATGCTTCTCGTCGAGGACTTGGTCGTGTCCTTATGCAAGAAGGCAAGGTAGTGGCCTATGCATCAAGGCAATTGAGACCTCATGAACTCAACTATCCTACCCATGACTTGGAATTAGCTGTTGTGATTCATGCACTTAAGATTTGGCGACATTACCTAATCGGTAATCGTTGTGAAGTATATTCGGATCACAAAAGCTTAAAGTATTTGTTCACCCAATCAGATCTGAACCGTAGGCAAAGGAGATGGTTGGAGTTGATCAAAGACTATGATATGGGTGTTCACTACCATCCGGGCAAGGCTAATGTCGTTGCCGATGCGCTTAGTCGCAAAGCGCATTGCAATGCCTTGTTGCTCACGGAGCATCAGCCCACCCTTTTGGAGGAATTTTACCGTCTGAACTTGGGTTTAGTTGAACAGGGTTCCCTCGCTACCTTGGTTGTGCAACCAACCTTGAGGGATCGGATCAAGTCCGCTCAGCAATAAGATGTTGGAGTGAACCGCATCAAGGAATATGTCAAGAACAGAACAACTAAGTGCTTCTCTGAGGATGAGCTTTGTGTTGTGAGGTTCGGGCAACGCCATGTGGTTCCAAAGGACATGGAATTGCGAAATTTGATCCTCCGCGAAGCCCATGATTCGCCTTTGTCCATTCATCCCGGGGCCACAAAGATGTATCAAGATCTCCGCCAGAGGTTTTGGTGGACCCAAATGAAGAGGGAGATTGCGAAGTTCGTTGCCGAGTGTGATGTGTGTCGTCGTGTCAAGGCCGAGCATCAGCGTCCAGCAGGCCTACTTCAGCCTTTGCTAGTGCCTGAGTGGAAGTGGGATTCGATCAGGATGGATTTCATCACCGGTCTACCCAGGTCTCCCAAGGGAAATGATGCCATTTGGGTTGTCATCGATTGATTGACTAAAGTGACTCATTTCATTCCTGTCAAGACTCAGCTTCGCGTGGGTCCCTTAGCCGAGCTCTATGTCTCCAGCATTGTAAGTTTGCATGGGATACCGAAGACGATCATTTCTGATCGTGGTTCTCTTTTCACTTCTAGATTTTGGCATAGTTTGCAAGAGGCTATGGGAACCCATCTTACCTTTAGCACAGCATATCATCCCCAAACCGATGGTCAGACCAAAAGGGTTAACCAAGTGTTGGAAGACATGCTTCGTGCTTGTGTCCTTTCCTATAGGAAGCATTAGGAGAAATGCTTACCATTCGCTGAGTTTTCTTATAACAATAGCTTCCAGGCCAATCTCGGCATGGCACCTTTCGAGGCCTTATAGGGAGAAAGTGCAGAACCCCGCTGAATTAGTCTGAGACTGGCGAAAGACCTTTCTTTGGTCCGGACTCGATCAATGAGGCCGAGAGTCAAGTTCAGCTTATTCGTGATCGCTTACGCACAGCTCAATCCAGGCAAAAGAGCTATGCAGATCGCCGTCGTCGTGAGTTGAGTATTGAGCCAAATGACTTTGTTTATCTCAAAGTCTCTCCCTTGAAGGGTCATCAATGATTCGGCGTCAAGGGCAACTTAGCTCCTCGTTATGTCGGACCTTACCGCATCATCGAGAAGAAAGGAGTTGTTGCCTACAAGTTGGATCTGCCTGCTACACTTGAGGGAGTACACGATGTATTCCACATGTTCCAACTGAAGAAGTGCCTTCGTATTCCTACCGAGGAAGCTCCCTTGGAAAGTCTTGATGTTCAAGAAGACTTGACCTACCGGGAGCGTCCTTTTCGCATCCTTGAAGAAGCTGAGCGAAGAACAAGGAATCGTACCATCAAATTTCTTAAAGTTCAATGGACAAATCATACCGGAGAGGAAGCAACTTGGGAACGTGAAGACCTGATGCGAACCGAATATCCTGATAAGTTTCTTTCTGTTTAAGTGCATTCGAATCAAGAAAGGAAAGGTTAAACAAAGAAATGGAAAGAAAAATGTAAGAAAAATCCCTTGTAACCTTGTTAGATTATCTTAGCACTTTCTTGGAAAAAAAATCAAGACAACAGATGTTGTATCTTTTTGAATTTTCCTATCCCACCTCTGACCTACCGAGATCTCAGGGTCGAGATCTTTTGTAAAGGGGGGGTTTGTAACATCCCAAATGTGGGTTTGTGTTTCAAATATAAGGAAATGAGTATAAATTAAAACTTTTCTGGCATCTTGAAGTTTTTGAACAGTTTTATAATTCTGGTAAAGGAATTGTGGGAAATCAAAAATCAAAATCAACACTGGACTCAGGTCATAAACCTCCTTGGTAAAAATCTTGTGTCCAACCCTGGAAATAATTTTTCTTGGACCTAGGGATGATTTGTGACACCTCTGAATTATTTCATAAGTTTTAGAAATTATTTGATAATTTTTGGAGGCAAGTCAATACTTGGTCAAATCCTAGGCATAACCTTCTAGAATTTCTTGAGAAAAGTGCAATGCCTGAAAATCTCTGGAAACTTTATGTAAGGTTAATCCTAAAGTCAGCAACCTCCAGTTAAAATTTCATGATATTTGGAGCTGGTTTGCTACCTATAAAAATTCTCGAAAGTTCTAGTTCAAAATCAAAACCTAATCTGTGGCACTGTTCCTCGGGTTTGAGTCAGACTCGGGCTCGAGCCACTTGACTTGTCCTAGTCAACTAGCTGCACCGGCGCGGTCTGTTGGTTAGCGCCACAAGGGGTGGAATAGCTAACCCGGGATCGAATTCTTCTTTCTTAAATACGTTGTAGGGGAAATTAGTCCTATC
The DNA here is from genome assembly GCA_036346395.1 of Hsuehochloa calcarea. NCBI lineage: Eukaryota > Viridiplantae > Streptophyta > Magnoliopsida > Poales > Poaceae > Hsuehochloa > Hsuehochloa calcarea. The sequence goes on along the minus strand of CM070611.1, from coordinate 26,013,878 downwards.
CGTCCATACCAATGTTTTATCTGTAACACCCTGACCCAAAATCGGCTCAATGCCCAGCCCACCGTGGGGCGGACCCGCCCACACATAGCACCTCACTTACACTTTCGTCCTCGCTTCGTGTAAAAGGGTTAACCCGGAGGTGCTACGTTTGGATCCAACAGGCATTATATACTACTACAACTCACTTGAGACAAGCAATGTGGGACTAATCCCACCACACAACTCCTCATGGGCCACATGGGCCACACTACAAGCAGGCCGGGGTATTACATTCACCCCCTCAAGTGGCGCGCTCGACAAAGATATCTGCATACGCGGCAAATGCCCGTAACCACCCCTCAAGACACGTCAGTGCGTCCGGTCACGAGCACATATGCCATGCCATGTGTCCACTGGGCCCACATGTGCCATCGCCATATGCCGGCCCCTGTCCCCGCACGCCCGTCTGTGAAGGTTGATGCTCGATACCATCTATAACACCACGACCCAAAATCGGCTCAATGCCCGACCAGCGTGGGCGGACTCGCCACACATAGCACCTCACTTACACTTTCGTCCTCGCTTCGTGTAAAAGGGTTAACCCGGAGGTGCTACATTTGGATCCAACAGGCATTATATACTACTATAACTCACTTGAGACAAGCAATGTGGGACTAATCCCACCACACAACTCCTCATGGGCCACATGGGCCACACTACGAGCAGGTCGGGGTATTACCGTCGGATTGACATCGCGTGGTCCACGTTGGCGCGAAGCGGTGCTGATTCGATCACGGGGGAGCCGCATGATCAAAATCCGACAGTGGCCCGTCGTCTCCTTCCTCGCGCTCGCGCGAGCGTCGCAGCTGAGTGGGCCATGGCATGCGCAGGGCCTGGGGCAGTGCCCTGTCCCCTCTGCGTCCTCGCCAACAGCTCCAAGCATTAAATGCGCAACGTGATGTCGCCCCCGAACTCTCCTTCCTCTGCTCCTCACCTGCTCCCATCGTGCTCGGAGTGCCCATACTAGCGGGCATGACCGTGGGGCTGCCCAAGCTCCCTCATTCGCTCCCACCACTATATAATTCCCTCCGGCCTTTCCTTGGATTCCTTTAAACACCACGCAGCTCTAGCACGCTTGGTTGTGGCTTGCTCGAGCTCCATTCGTCAAAACCAGCTCGGCAGCCATTACTGAGCTTCGAGCTCCACGGTGAAGGCGGTACTCCAGAGGCTTTCTCTCCCCGACTCTTGCTCCCACTGTTTCCTCTCACCTCGGTGGTTGTTAAACCTCACCCAATTTGGCTTGTGCCCTCAGGTAGCGGTTGGATTTTGGATCCTCCCATTTTCGGCCGAAAAGCCCACACTTCGTCTCCAGCGCTAGTAAGTGCTCCCCTTACCAATTCCTCACTCGGCGAGCTTCTCTGCGCCATGTGGGACCCACTTTGATGTTGTGGTCTTTCGCTGGATGTACAGGTCGCCTTCTCCACTGTGAGGACCCCGGAATATTGGAGATTTATACCAAATTAATAATCATACCAAAAGTAAAATTTTTAATCAAGAACAATCAAGTCTCAATTAAAAATAATACTAGAAGTATAATCATTAACAAGGTACAATTCCAATATTCAGTTCCTGATATGCCTCTCATGTTAGCTCGGGATGAGTCGCTAACATAGACATATCCTTACAACATTATATCACAAGCATACACGATTGGAATACATTAATAAAAATTTACAATGAAACATTAAGTAAACCATAAATGGAAAGCAGTAATAAAATAAAATCTCCGATTGGGCGCCACAACCCAAGGGCAACTTGAGTGGGATTAAAGCCAAGTTTCCGTAATCGCTTCAATTTGAAATATTTCTAGGCGTTCTTTACGCAACAAGTGGAAAATTCCACTTGAGTACGGAAGGTACTCAAAGAAGACTTACACAAACTATTTAAAATAAAGTGTCCGAGAGGTCCTATACAAAGGATTAGAATTTATAGATGCATAAGGTTAACAACGGGAAGGTTATAATGGTTAAATTTTGCGAAAGCAATACATCTTAACCTACACTTGCTAGGTTTTAGTAAAGCAATTTAATAAATCAATTTGGATTAAAACAGTAATTAAATAAAAGTATGATCATAATTAGTATCAAAATCAAGTGGCTACAAGCACTAACAATAAATTGCATGACTCACTATCATGTCGAAACAAATCAAGTGGCTACAACCACTAACAATAAATTGCATGACTCACTATCATGCCAAATTAATAATTCCCAAAACCCAAAATTAGAGCAAATTCTATACTGGTGACATCAATCCAAGCGTTGTCCAGAATCGTGGACACGGCTATTCGAATAGTTTTAATCCTGCGCAGGGTGTACATCTTTACCCACACGACTTAGTTAGCCCGTAAGCCTCGGAATAATAGCACACCGCCTTTGGTATGCCGTGCCGTAAACTAAGATTTGGTATTTTCAACAAGTTGACACTATTGAGTTGGATAACCCATGTGAAATCGATCCCGATTAAACAACGACTGATAGCATATATTCAACCGAGGTTCACATGTTGTACAGGGAATGCCGACCCAGTCAATTAAATGCAAACTCGTGTTAGCCACACATATTACACATGATCGGGCCTCAAGGTGCGTACATGCGATGTAACACATCTACGCCCTTACCCTTCTAAGAACATCCGATATCGATATAAGCTCCACATGGCATACGACACGGCCCAAGACTTAAGCATCTATGCCATATGAAATCAATACACATGTCCTTACTCTCCTGTATCCAACTCAATAATATTAACCCTTTACTTAACCAAACAGCGCCCATACACTGCGTGTGGAAGTACGTTGGGGCTTGAATTGGGCCGTCGAGTTCATCCTTAATCAACCTGCATAAGACATCCACAGCTTCCCATTCTCGCACTAGGCACCATCACTAGCATCCACTTGTCCAGATTTGAATTAAGTTTAACAACAAGATTTAGATTCATTTGATTTAAATAAATCGAACAAAGAATCAACAAAAATAAAAATGTATTTGTTGTTCCCGTGTTTGACAAGATAAGCTCGCCAAACACTACCGTTCTATGGACTGCATGGCTAAGCAAAATTGAAATTAAGTATTATATCACCACAAACTACCTTAGGTTGAGTGTATGATCGATTCAAGGTAAGCCATAAGTTCTGGTTATAGCTAACTAGGAACAGAGCATAAATAATTTTTAGAAAATTGCATGCAACAGTATCACTGTATTTTATAAATCTACAGTTCAAAAGATTAGGATCAACATGGTGCAGAGAGGAAGCTTGCCTTGGTAGAAGTCCACTTGTTCACTATTGTAGACATTATCGTTCACGTCGCGCAATTCGGAATCTAAAAGAAAATACAATAGCGAATAAATACCGATAAAATCGAGAAATCCAAAATGCTCAAAAATGCATGATAATTACATATTAATGAGGTTATGATTCTAGATGCACTTAAGTATAGATTTTAATTTAATAAAAAAAATCAATTTCTTAAGGACTGGTTAAAGTTATAGCCATTGCTATATATTGAAATTTATTTACACTAATCCTTTATTTCAAATTTTTATTCAACCCTTAATCCCTAATGTTTATTTTAAACCCTAATCACTTCCTCTCTCTCTCTCTCTTTCTCTATCTCTCTCTAATGCCGTGACACTTCCTCTCTTCTATCTCTGGTTTCTCTCTTGGCCGACGCTCCCTTCTTCCTTCCTCATCTCTCCGCCGATGCTTCCTTCTCCCTTGACTCTCTGCCGATTCCTCTCTACCGACTCTCTTCTCCCTTCCTCACTCTCCGCCTCTCGCCTCTCGCTCCTGCTCTTGGTTTCTGCTTGGCCGCCGCTTGATTCCGACAGCCGACGCTGGCCAGCTGCCGTCCCAGGCTCTCTCACTCCGGCTCATTGCTTTCCCCCTCGGCGCCTGCGCTTTCTCCTCCTCCTCCTCCGTGCGGCCCGAGGCCATGCGGCGCCTCTGGCTCCTCTCCTCTCCTCCCCCTCGGTGGCTTGGCGCGTTGCGCGCGCCGCTGAAGTTCTCCTGGCGCCCAGTGCCTGCCCGGATCTGGTTTCCCTCGGGATTGGGTCCCCTACCTGGTTTGGTCCGACGCTCACCACGGCGCGGCCTACTGAAGTTCGGTTTGGCGGCTCGGCCTCCCGGCCGCCGCCGCTTTGGCTCCTCGAGCGGCCCTCTGCTGCTCGCCGCCCGTTCGGCTTGGCAACTGCATCGACTCGATTTTCCCCCTTTCTAATTGATTTCAGATATGTTGATTTTTAGCAAAACCGCTTGATTTGGGATTAATGCTTATTGATTATTTATGTATGCATGCTCATGGAGGTCCAAGCGAGGTGGTGAATGCTCTCGATGGTGGAGGTGGGTGTTGGGTTGGTTGCCACCGAGGTAAGACCTCGGTACCGATCTCCTCTCTACCCTACCCCACCTTGCTCTGTGATGATGAAAATGAACCGAGAGCTATACGGATTGTTCTCTCGATATCCGGTTGATTCTATTGAAATCGATGATTGATGATGTGCAAGTGATGTGCATGATGATGGGTATGGGGTTACCTCTGGATGATTTTAGAAATTTGGAAGAAGAGGGTGGCGATCTTTGGCTTTGTCTTTGGTGCTCCCCTCTGGTGCCCTTCTGCTGGTGCTCCCTCCGGTTCTGGCTCTGGCTTCCTTCCTCCTCTTGCTCTGAGCTGCTGCTGCTCTTTGGCTTGCCTTGGTGGTTGCGACATCGATTGATGATGGTGATTTGGCTTGGCTTGGCATGGTGATTTGCTCTGGCCTTTGCTTTGATTGTCTTGCTCTTGATTCCTTGGTGGTGCCAATCAATGATGTTGGGCTTGTGTGTCGGCTTGGTGGTTTTGCCTTGGTTCTTGCTTACGAGAAGAGAAAGAAATGGGGTGTGGTGAGGAATTGGGCTGTGGGAGGAATTGTGTTGCTTCTTTGGTTTTGCGATGGGTTGGGAAATCTCGGAAGGGCCGTGGTCTGTCCACAGTGCTTTGATCGCTCGGTTCGCCATTTCCTTTGGTGGTGCTTGGCTTGGTGAAATGAATTAGCTGCCATGGCAAATTGCTAATGATGCTCATGCATTAGTGCTTATCCGGATGGCTCCGGATATTTTTGGTCGGGCATTTTGATCCAATGGTTAGCAATTCATTATGCAATGGATTTGCGACGATGGAGGCAATTCAAGATAACGAGGTTTTGGATTTCCCTAAGCGCCGAATGATGAGAACCTACGGAAATAAGGCGGTGCCGATTTACTTAGGTTAGTCTAGGTATCTTGGGTATCCCGGTGCCGACTAATGCAGGTTAGCCTAGGTGACTTGAAAAGCCAAGATGCTTGGTTAACCCGTGTTGGTATGGGTAGTCGCGGTACTCAAGGTGCCGACTAATCTAGGTAGATCAGGGAACCGCAATGATTCCTATGGTATACTGACGGCAATTTATTTTATTCTAACTCTATTATACTGCTTGAACAACTAATGGTCTTTTGATTGGTTGGCGAACTATGGAGCTGCAAATGGTGTTTCGGATTGGGTCGAAGAAGATGGTTTGGCTGGACAACGATGGACTGGCAAGATTTCACGGAAGGCTTTAGGCGACATGCAATGCAAGTTTTATTTTAACATTTTGTAAATTACTCAAAGTTGTAAAACATAATATGATCTGATGTAAATAAATTCTTGTGTTACTTGTATTGAGAAGATTGTTATTTATGATAAACATTGTAAGGTTCTTAATTAAATTATTTCCCAGAGAATTTCTTAAGTATTAATTGTTGTCTCTCTTTGGAGTTGTGATTGGAGTTACCTATTAGATTTTGATTAGGATATTTACAAATGCAAAATTTATGCAAATGCTTCAGAAATAACAAATATAATATAAAATGCATATAATTACTGTTTATTAAAATTGGGGCTGTTACAAACCTACCCCCCTTAAACAGAATCTCGTCCCCGAGATTCCGGTGGTTCAGAAATTGGGAACGAAAGGCTATGGCAATCTAGCTAGGTTTGGTCCTAGGGTCACACTTCGGATTTTTATTCACAACCCGAACTCAAATCCGAATCATGTGAGGCTATCCTTCAGTTTTAGGTTCTAAACAGGAAAGTTTTGTTTAACCTTTCCTTTCTTGATTCGAAAGTACTTCAAACATGTCGAGCTTCACCTCTTCTTCCGGTAGGATGAAAATCTACCAACTGTCTACGAGAGAAGAGGTTACCTAAAGAGAGGGTTCATAATGGTTGGTTAAATGGTAAACTAGTATAATATAGGAAGGTTGTATACAGACTTAGAGAAGACAAAGCAGGGTTGCTGGTAGTCTCACTTAACCCTTGTTTTGCTAAGTCTAATTGCCCGATTTGGAGAAAAATGTATTAGATGAATGCATGCAGGGATGCAAAAATGCAATCAATTTCTGGAAAAATTAGAGTTATATAATGAATGCAAGGATTCACATGCCTACTTACATGATTCTACCAAACTATAACCAACCAATTTTATTGAGATTGGGTGAGCAGATGATTTAACAAATAATATGAATTCATACTACCATGATCTGGTCCTTAACAACCAAAACAATTAATTTCACCATTCGTTTTTAACTGCTACTGGTGAACAACTAGAGCTTGGAAAAATTACTAAATTAGCTAGGTAAATTCAAGAGTATTGTTAGGATTCTAACATTATCAGAAGAATTTATTCTACACATCATGTTCAGGTTTTGGTCGATAAATCAATTCAGACAGAAAACAAGTCCTAGGGCTCCAACACTAATGAAATTAAGTTCAAAAATTCCAGAAAACTTATGGCAGGTTAGTTAGGTGATACTAAACTCTAGAAAACTGGGTACTAGCAGTTTAAACCTTCCTATTAATTCTAGATTTCAAAAATGGCTAGAACAGTTTTGCAAGGTATTCAAATTAATTCCTAGACAAAACAAATTCATTAATCTTTTGGGAAAAATATATTTGGGAAATAAACACTACCATGCTCAAATAAAATTCTCAAGATTATGATTACTTAAGGACACTAGTGTACAGTTCCAGCTATCTAAGTCAAAATTACTCAATAACAAGCAATGACGTTTTGCTATGACAAAGAGCATAGAATTACCGGTATAACCTACTCTGTCTTAAATACTTTTAATTGAATAGCAATGAAAATAAACTATCATCAGCTCATGCTATGACATCTACACTCATTAACAATTTAAAAGATAGACATGTTTAATTTTACAACAATCTACATATCAAACTACACATCGATGACTTTCAAATTTTTAAGTTCAAACAAGAAATCTATATAAGCATGGCAAGTTGTTAAATTCTAATTTAGTTAACAATCTTAAGCTAAAGCAAATTTCAATTTAATAAGCTATAAACTAGTCATTTTCATGCTTCTAACTTCAATATGAAATACTAATCATACATCTTAATTTATAAAAATCCTTTTTAGTTATGATTCTTGCTAACAACCTGAATAATAAGATATGCTTAAATTAACATACCACTATATGCATGATCAAAGTATAGGAATTATGGTGCCTAACACATATCTTGGGGCATTCTCTACCCCCCTTAAACATGTTGGTGCATAAGAAATGAAATGAGGAGAGAATGAGCATAAGATAAGTAAGCGGACAACCCTTAGACAATAATTCCTATTATGGATGCATAATTCCAAAACCATGCAACTGAAAATCCAAATGGGTGTACTAAGGCTCAAGGCCAGTACAAGATTCAAATGAACCACAATTAGTTTCCGATATAATTGCTATACATGCTGCCTGTAGGCGATGCGCAACTATTTGGAAACAAAAGAGACTAAATGATCATTTTCCAAAATTTAGCGTCTACAATATAATTAGGGTGTATATAATCTAACAATAATCCCTAAATTAATCCTAATCTTGCGAGAAAACAACATCTTCTCGGCTTGCCACCATTGTCCTCACCAGTTGACTACTTAGCGGGTCTACTGTTGGAGAAAAGGGACGAACAACGGAGAAAATTTGCTTTGCACAAATCAAATGAATTATGAGATAAGAATTAGATGCTAGGATGGGTAAGAAAGAAAAGAATCATATTACTTATATTTTTGGCCCAAATTTTTGCTAGTTTTGAAAATACTTTTTGCAAACCAAATTCCTAACATCGTCCATTGCTACGGCTTTAACCTCTGATCAACACATTTCTGATACTAACGTGTGAGGACCCGAATATTGAGATTTATACCAAATTAATAATCATACCAAAAGTAAAATTTTTAATCAAGAACAATCAAGTCTCAATTAAAAATAATACTAGAAGTATAATCATTAACAAGGTACAATTCCAATATTCAGTTCCTGATATGCCTCTCATGTTAGCTCCGGGATGAGTCGCTAACATAGACATATCCTTACAACATTATATCACAAGCATACGATTGGAATACATTAATAAAAATTTACAATGAAACATTAAGTAAACCATAAATGGAAATGTAGTAATAAAATAAAATCCAAGTGGGCGCCACAACCCAAGGGCAACTTGATGGGATTAAAGCCAAGTTTCCGTAATCGCTTCAATTTGAAATATTTCTAGGCGTTCTTTACCGCAACAAGTGGAAAATTCCACCGAGTACGGAAGGTACTCAAGAAGACTTACACAAACTATTTAAAATAAAGTGTCCGAGAGGTCCTATACAAAGGATTAGAATTTATAGATGCATAAGGTTAACAACAGAAGGTTATAATGGTTAAATTTTGCGAAAGCAATACATCTTAACCTACACTTGCTAGGTTTTAGTAAAGCAATTTAATAAATCAATTTGGATTAAAACAGTAATTAAATAAAAGTATGATCATAATTAGTATCAAAATCAAGTGGCTACAAGCACTAACAATAAATTGCATGACTCACTATCATGTCGAAACAAATCAAGTGGCTACAACCACTAACAATAAATTGCATGACTCACTATCATGCCGAAATTAATAATTCCCAAAACCCAAAATTAGAGCAAATTCTATCTGGTGACATCAATCCA